>VDFB02098450.1:0-142156 GCA_007258455.2 Sequoia sempervirens | reverse complement strand
TATGGACACCATCGATAAAAAGATTTGTATTAAGCAAATAGCCATGTACACATACATCAATATATGTCGATATAAGTATAAAATATAGTTACAAAATAGCCATATAGGCTTACAAGAATGCCATATAGGCATTCAATGTCAAATATATCTGATACAAAATATGTACAGAATTGCCATGTAGGCATACAACAAAGGGCTCTATGCACTCAAAATTCATTTCTCTCCATGCTCTGGTTCAAATACAATTTTCTTTCCCTTTGCTGGGCAATCCGATGGCAATAAGTCTATCACCCATTTCTACTGTGCTCGAGGAGTGCTCCTACTGTTCCTCCTAGTGTTTAGCTTTTGGTGAAGTTTCAACTGTTACAATAAGAAGTAAAGACATTAATATATAGAAATTACATTATAAAAATTAATATATTTAACAAAATAATCACTTACGGCCATCTCACGATCACTCTCCTCGATGGAAATATTTTGCACACCGATGCTCAGTAAGTCAAGCCTCAGATAAACCATCCAAATAGGAATTAAACCATGAATCAATAATGGTTTTATTTTTCACTAGAACTAGTTCATCTATAACAATGAATGTAAATTGAAATTTAGTAATTTCATACCTCCCCTATCAGAGCCATCAATGATTGTATAGCAGAGGAAACACCAATATCCATTGCCCTCATAATGTTTGGTGGTGTTTCTGTCACTAACATCTGAAAATAAAACAACAAATTATTCAATCACAAAAAGTTAAGCACATGTATCCATGTGATGACTTATAATGTATGAGATCTAATGAACAAAATTTTGAGTACAAGTATTAAACAGATATATTTTTTATTATTAGTTATTGAATTTGAAGTAATGCTTTGATTTTGAATGATCTATGTAATGCAACGTAAGGTCAACAATATGAATATAAACTACACAAATCTATTAAACTTAGAATTCATTACTTAAGTTCTCTTTAAATTCTATATTACCTTCGTGAACGTTTGATCAAATCTACTGGCACTTGGAGGTGTTTCCTTGAAATCTAACAAGACTCGCTCAACATCCAAAAATCACACATTAAAATACCATTCGTGAAAAATGCCATTAACACATGTAATAAATTTATAATTGTTTACTAGTTACATACCCCACTGATAGGTGTACTGCAAAAATAAGTAGGTGGATGACTGGTGTATCCAGCCTCTACACTGTGACCCTGCAATTTTATTAAAATAATAAAACTAAATTAGTTAATCTTGCATTTCACAATCAAAATTTAATAAATTAAATTCAATGAACATGCTGAATTTTACCTGAGTGTCAATGCTATATGCATCATGCAAAATGTCAACCATCCTCTCCATCCTTGTAGATGCATACAGATGAGGCTGCGTAGTAGCATATGGATCATGCGTAGCACCCTCCTGAGTGCCGGTAGGGTCATATGGTACCAAGTCACCCCAAGATTGACACACACATGGGTTCTAAGGCCACCACCAAGACTCGATGGCTACTGCATTAACAGGGCTAGTGTGATGGATGACACTCGGGTCAAAGTTGTGATCACCTACAATGTCTCTATGTCGGAACTCTCCTTCGCAATGACAGGCATCACAATCTGCTCATGAGGCGGCTTAGTGAGAGGTCATCTCCCTTGCCCCGTAGGATTTGGCTGTGCACCAGGCCTATCCTGAGTTGAACCCTCACCTCTCCCCTGGAACTCCCTCATATCAAAATAATTTGGGATTTGGTTCAATACAAACTCACTGTATAGTTTCCTAAGAAAATATTGGGACTTCACAATTATTGCATGGTGGGTAATCAAAGACCATATACCATCTTTCATAAAAACGGTTCTTAATCTCTTGGTGGTGGCACCAATGAATAGGAAACCTCTTTGCATTGAGGGTAAGATTTTGATTTGTTTTAGGGTCATTGAATAGAGAGCACAAATCACCTTTAGTAATTTTTAAATCTTTTACTTGTTTATATGATAATTTTCTGCATAATATGCCCTAGCTGTCTGCCTCCTATCTTGCCATCCAAATATTTGTTGGGTGATTGCATCTACATTTTTTAACATGTCTTTCAATGAATTTGCTAGAAGCATTGTTTCTGTGGTTGAAGCATTTGGATCACTCAACCTACTGATAAGATCCTCGAGTTGTTTTCTATTGTTCTCAATTTCACTCCTCAAATTTTCTTGAGTGCCAGGAGGGAATTGAGAGAATGGTGGGGGAGGTTGATTTTGTTGAGGATTTGCAGGATTTCCTATAGATTAAAAAAACAATCAAATCTAACCTAAAACAAACAAAATCAATTTCAAACTAACAAATTCAAAACAAATAGTAAACAATACTTACCTCCTGCATCTCTTCATCGTCGTGGTGCCATATTTGCAAAAAAAATCCAACTGTTCTTGATGAAATTTGCAGAAGTCCTTCCTCCTAGAACGCGAGCACGAAAATGAGGGTTTTTGGCCGCGGGCAGAGCTGAGAAATAGTGAAAAGAAAATGATAGACATTTTACTTTTTTTTCTTTTAAAAGCACATAACACACTCATGTTATAACACGAGCGCGTTATGTGTTTCCCCATTTTTTTCCCATTTGGCCACAAAAGTGTGACCAACTTCATGCACCCGCCCAGCTCTAGGGATGTGCATTTGGATGTTAGTAGTAGAATGATATGAGCCTCTTGAAAACCCTCCTAGGGATCATGCCAGAAAGAGGGCTTGTGAACTCAATGCTAAGGCAAGGAATGCTATTTTATGTGGATTGACTAATTCTAAATTTTTCAAAGTGATGCAGTGTAGAACAACAAAGGATATATGGGATAAATTGTAGATAATATACGAAGGTGATGAGAAAGTCAAAGAGGCAAAGCTGCAAACTTACAAAGCTTAGTTTGAAGGTTTGAAGATGAGAGAAGATGAGAATATTGTTGCATTCATGCTCCTGATTGATGAAATTGTCAACTCTATCTGAGGTCTTGACAAAGAATTGTAAGAAAAGAATGTGGTGAAAAAGGTACTTAGATCTATTCCTAGAAGGTTTGAATCTAAAGTCTCTGCTATCGAAGAAGCTAAGGATTTGAATGCTTTAAAGTTGACTGAGGCTTGAAAGTGAAGATTCAATAAAGAAAGAGGCTACTTTTAGAGTGTCTATGAAGTAGGTTGATCAAGATTTTGATATTGGATTAGATCTGGAAGAAGCAAATTTTGTCAGAAAATTGCAAAGAGGTTATGGTAAGTACAAAGGAAAGTTACCTTTCAAGTGTTTCAATTGTGGTGAAGTAGGACATTTTATGTCTATTTCCCTATAATAATACTAACAATGCTAAGCAAAAGAATGGAAAGAAATCATTCCTGAGAAAGCTTAAAGGTTAGAGGAAACACAAGAGTTTCTACAACAATGAGGACGAAGATTAATCCAATGAAGAAGAAGAAGATGTTTGCGAAGATGAAAAAGAAAAGGTCAAGTATTCATGGCTTTTGAGTCTACCAAAGAAGATGTAGAAATGGGTTCCAGAAACAGTGAAGAAGAGGTAGTTCTTATGGAAGAATTGATGTGTGCTGGAAAAGAAATCAAAGGGCTGAAGAACAAAATTGTAGAAAAAGTGAGAGCTAAAGAAGAGGTATCTTAGGAATTAAAGAAAGTAGAAAAGATGATTGTTGATCTGAAGACCCAGACAAAAAAGGAAAAAAGGATTGAAGAAGTTCTAACTAAAAAGTTGCTATCAAGTGATAAATACTATGAGAAAATGGAAGAAAAAATTGTGACAATAAGAAAAAAACTTGAGAAAGTGAACTAGTAGTTGCACATGAAGTTTGGTAAGAGTACTAAAACCCTAGATTAGATTTTCGGAAGTCAGAGAGCTCCACAAGTCAAAATTGGAATAGGTTTGATGATCAGAAGAAGGTGATAGAATAGTCTGAGAAGACTACTAAGGCAAGTCTAGAAGTGACAGGCTTCAAAAGTTCAAAGTCTGAAATAACCATGGTGAGTGATGAAAGAATGTCACACAATGATGGCTTTATTCAAGTGTAGAACAAAAGAAGATCCAGAAGACATGGGCATACCACCAGGTTAAATTTTCCTTTCTCTGGTTATTGTTTCAATTGCAATAATTTTAGACATAAGGCTATAGACTATAGAAGAATTTCAGTAAGAAGAAATAACATTGTAAGCAATAATTCATTTGCACCTCTATACAATTTAATATCATTTGTTTCAAGTGAAACATTTTTGGACACATTGCAAGGACTTGCAGAAGCAATTTTGTGATCACTTCACTACCAAAAAGTGGAAGAAAAGGATCAGAAAGAAGAAATCATAAATTAGAAAAGGTCTGGAAGAAGAGAAGAAGTAAAAAAAGTCAATGATTGCCCAAATTGCACTACATGCTCAGAAGGAGAACCTGTGGATCATAGACAACAGTTGCTCTAGCCACATAACTAGAGATTAAAGTAAGTTCATGAATTTTAAGAAATTTGAAGGTGGTTCTATGACCCTTGGAAATAATTCAATTGCCAAAATCTCCGATAAGGGTACTTTAAGTCTTGATGGTGGTAGAACAAAGACACATGATGTTTTATATGTTGAAGGCTTAAAGCATAATCTATTAAGTGTTAGTCAAATGTGTGACAAAGAATATACGCTATATTTTGGTGCTGAAGGTTGTGAAATTAGGGAATCAAGTACCAATGAACTAATTGCAGAAGGAAGCAGGACAAACAGTAGCATTTATCATCTTAGTGATTTGATTGGACAAAGTTGTCTCACTGTGCAAAAAGATGAAAGTTGGCTTTGGCACAAAAGGTCAGGATATATAAATTTTGATGATATTGTAAAGGTTAGATCAAAACGACTGGTTTAGGATATGCCAAATATTAAGAAGCCTTAATCAACCAGTTGCAAGCCATGTCATGAAGGGAAGCAGACAAGAAGAAAATATCCTACTAAGGAATATTCCACATCAAAACCATTAGCTCTGGTTCAGACAAATTTGTGCAGACCAATGGGGACTAAAAGTCTACAAGGAGACATGTATTTCATTATGTTCATTGGTGATTACACTAGGATGACTTGGATAACATTTTTGAAATAAAAGTTAGAAGAATTTGAGAAGTTTAAGGAATTCAAGGCATTAATGGAGAATGAAACCAGAAGGACAATCAAGGTGTTGAGATCAGATAGAGGTGGAGAATTCATTGCTGAGAAGTATAACAGATTATGTGAAGAGCATGGGATCCATAGGTAGTTTTCGACCCCTAGAACTCCACACCAAAATGGAGTTACAAAAAGAAATAACCTAATTGTACATGACATGGCTAGAGCAAATGTGAGAGTTGATGAGACTATTCAATCTATTAGTATTCTACAAGTAGAAGATGATGAAGAACCAATTCACAATAGTATTGAAGATTCAAAAGAAGTGGCTATAAAGAATCCAACAAAGTATGTTAAGAGAAAACATTCTAAAGATTAGATCATAGGAGACAAAGACAGTGTGGTTCAGACCCGAAAGAGACTTGAGAGAGCAAGGTACACTTTGCATTACTGTCAAAGATAGAGCCTAAGTCATACAAAGAGGCAAGAAAAGAGAAAGTTTGGATAGAAGCTATGGAGGAAGAACTAAATTAGATCATGAAGAATGAAACTTTGGAACTTGTCCCAAGATGTAAAGACACAAATGTAATTGGAACCAAGCGGGTGTTGAGAAACAAGCTAAATGAAGAAGGTGAAGTGATCTGGAACAAGACAAGACTTGTGTGTAAATGGTATACACAGGTTGAAGACATAGAGTTTAAAGAGAAATTTGCTCTGGTGGCAAGCCTATAGACAATCAAGATGTTCTTAGCTCTTTCAACATTCAAGAACTTCAATGTATATTAGATGGATGTAAAGTCAACATTCTTGAATGGAAAACTAGAAGAAGAGGTTTATATTGAAAAACTAGAAGGATTTCAATGTTATCTTAATCTGGATTATGTTTACAGATTGAAGAAGGCTTTGTATGGACTCAAACAAGCTCCCAAAGCTTGGTATTCAAGGTTGGATGGATACTTGTAGCAACAAGGATTTTAGAGAGGAAGTGCAGATAGTAATTTGTACATAAAAGTAGGAGATAAAATTTTGATAGCTGTTGTCTATATGGATGACATCATTTTTGGAGGTAGTAGTGAAGACATATGCAAGGGATTTTAGAAGGCAATGTAGAATGAATTTGAGATATCTATGTTAGGAGAATTATCTTTCTTTCATGGGTTGCAGATTGTTCAATCAGATAAAGGAATTTTCATGTCACATCACAAGTATGTTAAGGAGATGCTAAGTAAGTTTAGGATGGAATATCACAAACCAGTTGAAACACCTATGGTTATCAGATGCAAATTAAGTAAAGATGACGAATCTGCTCCAATAGATCAACATATGTATAGGTCCATGATTGGCAGTTTGTTGTATGTGACAACATCCAGACTAGATATTATGCAAGCAATTGGAATGATTGCCAGATTTTAGGAAGCTCACCTAAAAAGGCTCATGTTAAAGTGGTGAAGAGGATATTTAGGTATTTGAAGGTGACTGGAGATTTTGGACTTTGGTATGATCCAAAGAGAAAAAAATTCACTTTGACTGCATACATAAATGTAGATTGGGTCGGATGTGTTGATGACCGGAAGAGCACAAGTGGTGGTGCATTCTTTCTTGGTGATAGTTTTGTGTCAAGGTGAGTAAGAAACAAGAATCGGTTTCCATATCTACAACAAAATAAAAATACATTGCTACAACATCATGCTGCATTTAGGTGCTTTGGATGAAGCAAAATTTGAAGGAAATGAAGATTGAGTTTGATGAATCTATCACTATTCTTTGCGATAATTGCAGTTCCATAAATATTTCAAAGAATTTGGTGATGCACTCAAGAAAAAAACACATTGCAATCAAGTATGATTTCTTGAGGGAGAAGGTTGAAAAGGAGGTAAGATTAGAATATGTTGATAAAAAGGAGCAAGTTGGATATATATTCACAAAGCCACTTCCTAAAGATACATTTGAGTTTCTCTAGTAGAATTTGGGAGTTGTTGCTCTCTCCTCTTGAATCAAGAGGATGCATAGGTTGAGGGGAGCTTGGTCTCCTTGTTACGAGAAGGCTTGGTGGTCTTGCAGAAAGTGAAGCATGGACTTAGGGGGAGTCTATATAGGAAGTACGTTTCTAGATTGTGTAGTGTACTGGAAAATGAAGAAAGGAGGAGAATGGTGTGTTTGCAGAAGCCAGTATCAGTGTTGGAATGTGGTGCTTCCTCATAGGGGGAGAAAGTGTTGACCCTTTTGCATTGATTTCAAAGGGGGGGAGAGTGAACTCAAAATGTTGAATTGAGGAGATGTTGAATTAAGGGAATGTTGAATTGATCAAAAAGAATAATAATCTCAAAATGCTATATCTTCCATAGGGGGATAAAATGCTACAAAGACGAAATCATTCAAAAAATTTGGTTTGGTGGCCCAACAGTTCTTGTTAGTAGCTCTTTTTTTGGCCCAATATTTTGCTATTTTCCATCAATGACAAAGGGGGAGATTGTTGAACACATGTTATCATTGATGTCAAAGGTTGTAATCAATTGTTGTCAAAGGGTGTCAACGCTGTTAGATGTGAAGGTTGTCAAAGATGAATGGGATTGTAGGAGTACTAGAATTCTCATTTGTCTTAATGTTCCAAAAGCATGTTGTTTATTAGTTGTGTAGGTTGTCTAATCAATCATATCATATATTAGGTAACATACATCATAATTTTTTTGAGGCATGATTTCCTTCCGATAGTTGGTGTGTATCATATGCTTATTATACCATGTCGGGTATGTAGTTAGTATGTGTGTAGTGGTTTAGAAGTTTGTGCAAGGATATCTTTTGGGTAGAGATATTTCTTTGATAATATGTAAATGTGGTTGGTATTTATTTTAGAAATGCAGTGTTGCTCTGTGATTTGGGAGGAGAGTATGTCTACACTTGTTTTATTAGTTTCCTGAGTTTTCAGAGGATATGTTTAGTATGCAAGAAGTTTGGAGTGTTAGAAGGTTTGTCAATGTGTTTGAAGTTCAACACGTGTGTGGTAATGACTAGTAGCATGCAAAATTCAAATATTGTGTGTGGTGTTAGGATAGGGCCTGCTTAAGGTTCATGTGGTGGCACACAACATCGAGTTCTTTTGGTGACAAGATTTTATGTTTGGACCATTGTGTTACACATTTCATGTAATTTTAATTTAGGTCCACCTTATGTCATCCCGGCTCTTTGTAGATCCTTGGCCAACATGGAAGAGTGTTAAATATAATGTCATGTATATATTTCAAAATGCTTAGATGCACTGTAAGTATTGGTTGAGGTGTAAGGAATTTCACCTAAAAGCTATATAGCTCAATAATCTACTTGAAAGCACAAGGTAAATGACAAAATGAATTCTCATTAACCTTTAACCTACTCAAGAACCCTAATTAACCTCCATTAATGACTCACTAAATGATTTGTTAGTCCACTTAAATGCATCTAATGGATGTGACCAATGTGACAATTGAGGCGATAAGACATCGTTGACATCAGGATTTTGAGGGGAATCGCTTTAATGAATATTCCAACATGTGAAAGTCCAAATGGGTGACAACCAATATAGAGCGATGAACATGTGTTGGATTTCAGGCCTGATCCACTTGGCATGCCAATATCGAGTAACCTGAAACTCTGACATTCGACAAAAAAATTAGAAGAAAGGGAACAAGGAAAGGAAGAAGGTAAGAAGGGAAAAGGAAAAGAGGAAAAAAGGAGAAAAATAAAAAAAAGGGAACATAAAGAAATAAAAGACAAGGAAAAAAAATAAAATGGGGTATGGGTGCTAAGCATGATGTTGTTTATGTTACGTGTTCTTGTGTACCTTGTGTTAGGATTTGGTGTTGCACACCATTACATAAAATGTTATATTATAATGTTATTAAATAATTATTCATTTGTGGTTCACCTAGGAGGTGTGTTTAGCCACACTAGGTAATTATTTGGGGTCACTTGTTAAGTTGTATTATAACATTGGGTTATTATTTTATGTGTGGGAGACATAGGATAATGATTTAATATTTGGGGAAAGTATTTGATAATAGTGAAAACTTAATACCCAATATTAAATGAGGGTTAAATATTTTTGTGTTGACATGGCTTTCAAGCACATGGTTTTATCTTACCACTTGGTTGTATTTGTGTGAGCTTTTGTCTATAAAAGAAAACACATTTTTAGTGGTTAAGGTTGGTTGGGTGAGTGGGCTGTCATTATTGAGCCTTTCTAAGGATTGCATATGTGAATCATAGCATGGGATGTGTTGATTTATGCTTGGACACATGAAGGATGCATTGAAGAGGCTTGATGTTCAAAAGTATTCATAGTAACTTTGTAAGTGCATGCATTTTTTATTACTGAATAATAGATGAAGTATGGATGCTTTTGGAGGCTAGGTTTTTCCCTCTTGAGGGTTTTCCCAAGGTATATCTTGTGTTATCTTGTAGCTTATATATTTGATTTATGCATTATGGTTATATTTTGTAAGCTTGTATGCATGCTTTTCTCTCATGGAATTATGTAGGAAATGGATTAAATGAATTGGGAATTGATACATTATTTCCTAACACCTTGTTTGTGTGATTAACATTGTGGCACAATAGGATCCTAATTTTAGAGGATTGTTTGCATACCTCAACTTGGTTTTGGCATATCCCTTCAATGTTCCTTTGCCTTCTCCATACATTACCATGTGTATGGATGCAAGTTCATACACCCACTAAAGTGGGGGATAAATGTAATATCAAAAATTGTAGCCACCTATGATTTCACACTAAGCATAGCCCTCAATTGCACTGCGCTTTATTATATGTGCTAAGTGCTTATTTTTAGACGTGTCTTGATAGGATAGATTTTATCCTTGATATGAGGACTTTCCTTAGGAGAAGATGTGAGGTAGGATGCCCATGATAGTGTCTAGACCCATTTTCCCTCCAAAATTTGAATTAAGGTTGGTCCTTGTGTGATTTAGAATATGACCTTCTTGTTGGGATTTCTTAAACGATCACTCATTTTTGTGAATGTGTATATATATTTTAACTCATTTCACCATTTGAAAAGGTTAAGCTCTTTGTAGATTTGAATCCTTTGACAAGTGACAAAAACAATCAAGCATTTTTTTATCAAGAGTTTCAAATCTATATTCTTAACTACAACAAGGTTACATGTTTAATTTAAAGGCATCTTTTTTCTTTACCATTTACGTTATTCTATGCATTAATATTTTGCAAGAATTTAAAGGAGCTTTCTCCTTCACACTTGTGGATGATTTGTGAAGACATCATAGATCACACAAGGGTTTTCATACCTCTAAGGTAAGATTCAAATTCTTATTTACATGTTAGCCTTTGCTCCCCTAAAAGTAGACACTTTTATTTATCTCAACCTCTACTACATCGAGAGCACACACTCTTGTCTCACCATGAAGTGAAAACACTTATATGGGGCTTGACTACTTGGCAAGCCCCTATACAAAAAAAAATTTTACCCCTCTTGTGTGCAATTTATTAGGTGGTTGTTGTTAAAGGGAGATCTGAATATTTAAGCTACTTGGAACCCTAACCCTAAATTTGTGCCTTACTTGCATGACTACATGTGAAGACTAGGGTTTGGCATATTCACAAGATCACAAAACTAATCTAGATTACAATTGACAAATGATAGATGTTAAATGCTTGTTGCACTTGGTTATACCTTCAAATCTAGTTTTTTTCCCTCAAGACAATAGCACGACATGCTAGTGCCCTACTCATCTTTGCACATCCCATTTTTGGTGACAAGTTCCCCTTTGTGTCTCTTTACCCACTCTATGTTTAATTTATACTTTATATGCTTCCTATTTGCAATCTCTATAATTTGTTAAGAATTAGGGTTTTATAAATTCTTTTATTCTAAATAGATCACATTGTATTCAATTCATCCTCTTTGCAATAAAAGATTTAGAACCCATGACATATTGAATCCTTTTAGGTTGCTATCCAAGCTTATCATACCCTTTCTAGTTTGTGTTTTAATGTTTAGGAAGGAAGAGAGTTTGACTTAGGTTAACTTACTAGTTAGTCTAGACCTTAATCCCTGTTTTCCCCCTAAACAATAATTCGGTGCTTTTACCCTTGTCTTTAGTTGCAACAACATTGTTGAGTGTGAGTCTATATATGTTAGTTGGAGTAGCTATAAAGTTATCAATTGAAAAGATAATTTAACTACCATTAGTTGTGAGGGGTAGAGTTGACTTCTAGGTGCTAAAAGTGACCCTTGTGCCAACATGTAATAATAGAAATTGCATTTTAAGACATCATCCTATAGTAGGAAGTAGGAAGTAGATTGGCTACATGAAGTTGAAGGAAATATAATTTTTATATTATTAATTACAAAAGTATACTATTTTACTTTAGCAACATGTACACAAGTAGTTTATTTAATAAGGCTTTTGTTATATCCAAAAAAACAAATAGATTGTATATTAATACTTAGTGATAATGATGGAGCAATGCAATTTTAAACAAAAATATAGTAGTTCATGCAAGTATAAAATACATATAATTGGAGTATCATTATGTAAGAGAAATGGTGCTAAAACAAAATGTTGAAATTCAGTTTTGTAGGTTAAAACAATAATTGGAAAATATTATAACTAAATGAAAAAGATAGCTGTTAGAGTAAATTATATTTACTTGCTTAAGTTTACTTAGGCTTAGATTATTTTTTTTGCATTTATTAAATCGGGTAGTTTTTTCCCTGGGAAGTTCCTCACTCGTCACCTACCTTTCATGCATTTTTAAGGCACTTTGTACATTGTGTAAATTATCTCATATTTTCTCACTCCTTGTTTGGTGAAATAGTCTGTGCGCTTCTCTCGCTCATTTGTGAAGGTTTTTTGCAGTTGTTGATATTGGGTTATTCGCTCTATCATGGTATCAAAGCTACCCCACTGCAACTCCTTCCTGAGATTTTTCACCGGAGTTTTGAGATCGATTATTTTCTGGAGATTGTTCTGGCATTTGAAATTTTGTAAAATTTCAAAGTTGCCTCATTTGCATTACTGACGATTGGAGGCCTATTGAATTTTCTAGACAATGATTTTCCTCTGGCTGCTATTTGAGGTGTTTTTCTCTTAGAGAGAGCCCAAATTCAATTATTTGCAGCCGAAGCATTTTGAGGAGGCATTCTGGAGGGTGGAAACTGAATAGGAGGAACAATTCTTTGCTGAAGAGACTGTTTGGTGTTTGAAGTCATGTTTTTTTGTCTGAAAGAGCTCATTTTCTCTGTGGTGAGGGCGATTCTCTATTTTGGAGCCACATATATTTGTGGCACTATTTTTCCAAAGTCGAAGCATGATTTTCAGGTTCATTAACACCTGTTTTTTGGAAGATCTGAAATCTGTGTGGAGGTGTTTGCAGCGTGGGAATATTGTATAGACATTTTTTATTGAACAAATTCCTTTTTACATAGAAGCAACTGTCATTTTTTTCGAAGAGGAGGCCTCGATTCTCGATTTTCATTCTGGAAGATTTTTGGCTGAAGAAGACTTGATCCAGGGAGGTAGCGATTCTGTGTCTGGGTCGATACTCTTCATTTGGAGGAAAATTTTATTGGAAGACCCACAAAATTTGTTTTCAAGGACTTCCTTAGGCACAACGTGATCTGCCTCATTCACTGGCGAATGAACTGGAAGAGGCATTTTTTATTCCTGAGGTGTTAATTTGCTTTGAAGAGTGCAATTTCACTGTTTGAGAAGCAGTTCATTTCCTTGTTGACATGATTTACAGACAAGCCTATTTTTTTTGCAGTTGATTTGCATCTTGAAAGAGGCGTCCTTTTTATTGCTACAATGTTTTCTATTTGTAGAGGCGGATTTCTTGTAGAGGCCTTTGAAGGAAGGCGTGATTTATCCCAACCTTGAGTGGAGGCATTTTACCATTTCCAGGCAGCGATTTCTCCTTCTGGCTGTTTGAATTCAATTTGATAAGAAGGTTGCGTTTGAAATTCTATCTGGAGGGATTGATTTTGTTTCGCTATTGGGAGCCCTTGCACAGGCGTTTCTTTTTGGTGAAATCGTTGTTTTTTATTAAACTTTATAAAGTTTCAATTGAAATAAATATTTAGGGCATCTTTGACAACAAGGAAGTGGGCCCCAGTCTCCTTTGAAGTTGTTTGAGGGATCCTTAGTCCCACATTGGCAGCGTGGGAGGAATTTTTAGCATTTAAATACCACTACACTTGCCAATTTTGTTATGATCCAAGGCTCATGTGAAGTCATTGTGGAAACTCGTGTTCAATCTGTTGTTGTGTGCTGGACCCCTTGTTTTGTGTGAGGAATTGATGATTTGTGAATGGTGACTCATGCTTTGAACACGATGATTTGGCCTCAAGAGGCTGCTCAATTTTTAGCCCCCTTGCTCGTGGTGGTCGTATGATGTGACCGAGAGCTCCAAAAGTGCCTTTATAGGTCTTTTTTTCAATTTTTCATATCTTTTGCAAACAGAGGCCATTTTTTGCAAACCACATATCAACAAAAAGCTAATTTTGTCACCTTTGCAGTGGTTAATGAATTTCTCTCATTTTTTTTCTTCTGTTTGATGGTGCTTTTAATCCGTTGAAGTTTGATATTGGTCTCCCTTCATTTGCAGTATTTGGGAGTTTCTATTTGTTGTTGAAGGTTACTGTCTTGTTGTTTTTGGAGTTTTGTCATAGTTGTTATGGGGTTTTCTTTGCATCCTGTTGTGATTATTTTGGAAAGGGGAAACTATACCCAATGGAGAGATGGTATATTGAAGCACTTGAGATGGCTTCATCTTTTTCCATACCTATATAATCTTGTTTGGACCCTTCTTGGTACGAATAGTAAGAAGTTTGCTTGGAATTGCAAAAGGGATCATGTCCTAGGAGTTATTACAATGCATACTAATGATGCCACTTTAGATGTTGTTGATCATTTTGAGTGTCTATATACTCTTTGGATTAAAATCTGGGAAATGCATGGAGATCTTGATACTCAACCATTCCTAGATGATCCTGTTTTAGATTGTATTGTGCTTTTTTTTTTTTCAGACATGATACCCTATGATCATGTTACTATGTAGGAGTTTGAAGTTTTGGAATACTTTGAGTCTTCAAATGAGGATGACGAGGGTTCTTCAGATGCTCCTTCTCCATCAGAGATAGTTGATGTACCTTCACCTTCAGTGATTCATTGTGCAGAGTCATTGATTGAGACTCCTATCATTCTCGTTATGTAGGATCATTCATTTTGTGTTGACGATTCATTGCGCACATCCAGTGATTCATCACACCCAATATCTCATTGTCTTCCTAATTTTGATTCGTATTTTTTGGACATTGGTTACTTGTTTGTAGAATATGATATTTCAGATTTGGAGGACACATTTGAGGGTATATCCCTCCTATTTGATGATAGTTGTGGCGCAACTGTTGTCACCCCATTTCAGTCTCTAGATATTGTTTAGGATCGGTTTCTAGTGGTACCTTGTTTGTCACCTTATGTTGTGATTGGGTATGTTCCTGATTGGTTCGTGGCATCATCTTCTAAGGTTTTGGCGAAACATGAGTAGATTTCAGAGACACCATCTTTCATGCTTCTCGAGTGGGAAGCATACCTGCATCTTTATTTGGTTTTGTTTCTTCTGAAAGGGAGACAAGTTGTTTTTCGACATTGGAATTGGTGATTTGTGAATGACACGAGGAATTGGTGATTTGTGAATGGTGACTTGTGCTTTGAACATGATGATTTGGAGTTCACTTGCCCTTGCCCTAAGAGGCTGCTCAAGTTTTAGCCCCCTTGCTTGTGGTGGTCATATGGTGTGACCAAGAGCTCCAAAAGTACCTTTATAGGCCTTTTTTTCAAATTTTCATATCTTTTGCAAACAGAGGCCGTTTTTTGCAAACCACATATCAACAAAAAGTATTTTTGTCACCTTTGTAGTGGTTGATGAATTTCTCTCAGTTTTTGCTATTTGGTGCTACTTTTAATCCATTGAAGTTCAATATTGGTCTCCCTTCATTTGCAGTATTTAGGAGTTTCTATTTATTGTTGAAGGTTACTGTCTTGTTGTTTTTGGAGTTTTGTCAGTTGTTATGGGGTTTTCTTTGCATCCTATTGTGATTATGTTGGAAAAGGGAAACTATACCCAATGGAGAGATGGTATATTGAAGCACTTGAGATGGCTTCATCTTTTTCCATACCTATATAATCTTGTTCCCCTTCTTGGTATGGATAGTAAGAAGTTTTCCTGGAATTGCAAAAGGGATCATGTCCTAGGAGTTATTACAATGCATACTGATGATGCCACTTTAGATGTTGTTAATCATTTTGAGTGTCCATATAATCTTTGGATTAAAATATAGGAAATGCATGGAGATCTTGATACTCAACCATTCCTAAGATGATCCTATTTTAGATTATCTTGTGCTTCTTTTTTCAGACAAGATACCCTATGATCATGCTACTATGCAGGAGTTTGAAGTTTTGGAATACTTTGAGTCTTCAAATGAGGATGACGAGGGTTCTTTAGATGCTCCTTCTTCTCCATCAGAGACAGTTGACGCACCTTCGCCTTCAGTGATTCATTGTGCAGAGTCATTGATTGAGACTCCTATCATTCTTGTTATGCAAGATCATTCATTTTGTGTTGATGATTCAATGCGCACATCCAGTAATTCATCACACCCAATATCTCATTGTCTTCCTGATTCTGATTCTTATTTTTTGGACATTGGTAATTGCTTGTTTGTAGAATCTCATATTTCAGATTTGGAGGACACATTTGAGGGTATATCCCTCCTATTTGATGATAGTTGTGGCACAACTATTGTCACCCCATTTTAATCTCTGGATATTGTTTAGGATCAGTTTCCAGTGGTACCTTGTTTTTCACCTTTTGTTGTGATTGGGTATGTTCCTGATTGGTTCGTGGCATCATCTTCCAAGGTTTTGGTGACACATGAGTAGATTTCAGAGACATCATCTTTCATGCTTCTTGAGTGGGAAGCATACCTACATCTTTATTCGGTTTTTTTTCTTCTAAAAGGGAGACAAGTTGTTTGTTGACATTGGATCATGTTTTTTCTTCAGACACTTACCATTCTTGCAGGTCATTACACATTATGGGGGGGCTATATGTCTCTCTCTTTCCCTCTTTTGGGGGAGCCATTGATTGTATATATCTGATGTATGTAGTCCTTGGGGGGTGTGATTGAGTCCTCCATCCATGCATCATTTTTTTGTTTTCTCTTCTCTTTTGGAGAGGGGTTTTTTCCCACAAGGTTTTTCTCCTTTTCTTCGGTTGTGAGAGATTTGCTTTTTTGCATTGTAAATGGGTACCTAACATGGTTGTGTAGCTGGGACTCATACTGCATATTGCATCTTCATTCATTCTCCCTATGTCACACTTAAGGGGGGGTGTTAGAGTAAATTATATTTACTTGCTTAAGTTTACTTAGGCTTAGATTTTTTTTTTTGCATTTATTAAATTGGGTAGTTTTTTCCCGTGTTGGAAAGTTCCTCACCCATCAGGTACATTTCATGCCTTTTTAAGGCACTTTGTACATTGTGTAAATTATCTCATATTTTCTCACTCCTTGTTTGGTGAAATAGCCTGTGCACTTCTCTCGCTCATTTGTGAAGGTTTTCTGCAGTTGTTGATCTTGGGTTATTCGCTCTATCAATAACAAATTTAACTATGAAGAAAAAAATATAGATTTATAAACTTGCCATCAAGTGAGAGAATATAAATTTAAAAAAAAAAACTTACGAAACCAAATGATTAATAATAAAAATATCTCAATTCGTAATGAGATAAAAAATTCATCAAACTAGAATTATCTATACTCCATGAAATATTTTTTAAGTGTGAATAAGAGTACATAAATACTTCAACTAATATTATCTTTTACCTTTGATGCTAAAACCATCTCCTTGTGCAGCACGATAATACAAATAATGTGTCATCATCATATTGTTGTTGTTTCATCTTCTTAGAATGCTTGGCCAATATCAGTTACTAAATATTGAATGTTAAGTGCTAAAACAATTTCAGCCAAGAAACACTATCTATGACATCCCAAAATAGTCCAACTAAAAAGCTCGTTACTAAATAAATGAACAAAGCTATTCAATCTCACTACAATCAAGTAAATAAAATGGTAAAATTAAGTCAAGATTGGAAGGAGCTTCATGAGAAACTTCCTTATTTGTTTCTGCTTATGAAAATGAAAGAAATGAAAAAAATCTCATTGTCTTTTACTTTTGTCTTGTTTAAATTAACTAAGATTGGAGGGAGCTTGATGAGAAACTTCCTTATTTATTTCTGGATATAGAAAAGAAGGAAATGAAAAAGAATCTTATTATTTTTGTACTTTTTGTCTTGTTTTATTTTCAAATTTTCAATACTTTTGAATATTGATGTTACATAAGTTAAAAACAATATAACTAAAAAGCAAACTCAAAAACAAAATTGCTTTCTTATCCGTGTGCAAAAATATTGAAAAACACGACAAAATTACAAAGACGAATTCTTTTCCAGGAAGGGGGCTCTCTTCGAAAATAAATGAAAAGATGAATTCCATGTATAATCTGATAACCACCTCTGCAACTTCCTACAACGTTCCACCAACTTTCACCATTTTTTTCGCATTTGACTTCAGACGCGGTAAATGGATTGATATTTATACTCATCAATGTTCCTGATTTCACATAATTTTCTCCTCATGCTCTTAAAAGAAGCTGATACATAGTTTTCTCTGAATAGGAGACACTCAGAACGGTAGTAATAATGAAGGATGTGCGTGGTTTCCTTGTGGTAGTGTTTTTCTGGTTACTTATTATATCCACCCTTGCCCTATCTGCCCGAGCTAGCCCTTATATAACATAGGGAGAACAAGTAAGTGCCAATCTTTTACGCCTCAAATAATAGAAATGTTTCTGCCATATTCTTTATAAATCTGTCTTGATTTACAGGTAGTCTTTTCAAATTTCTTAAATATATATACCCTTGTGCTCTACGTGATTTTCTTTTCTTCGCTCCAGGAATACTGTAAGGATCGTAAAAGAGCAGCGTTAACTTTTTTATTTTTAATGTAATCAACTTTTAATGTTTAGTATTTTCTGTTTTGATTGCAGAGAAAACTGCTGAAGCGCCGCCTACTTCCCAATTCTCCCAAGGGTAATAAAGGAAACGGTCGGCACCATCATTAAGCAGTAGATTTAAATTG
This sequence comes from Sequoia sempervirens, assembly GCA_007258455.2. Lineage (NCBI taxonomy): Eukaryota > Viridiplantae > Streptophyta > Pinopsida > Cupressales > Cupressaceae > Sequoia > Sequoia sempervirens. The sequence goes on along the minus strand of VDFB02098450.1, from coordinate 123,834 downwards.
TAGAGAGATCGTAGAATGGTATATAGTTACGATTTAATTTCATTTTGATAGCTAACTAGTTGGTGGATGCTTTGCAAAATGAGGGTTTTTCCACGTAATTTCCTGTTTTTCTGCATGGCTGGTGTGAAGAGTTAAGCAACGAAGGTGGACTGATTCGGCGCAGTCTATGCACCCTTCGCGATGGTGTTATAGATGTGCCCATACTATAACTATTACTCCCAGTTAACTCCATGTTCGTTGGATCATCAAATTTTTTATTGGATTGTAGTGGTGTTACAGAATGGCTTTAGAAGCAAAATGTAAAAGCTTTTATATTAATATGTCTATGAGTATTATGTATTTAGCCATTTTTCTGTGAAGTATAATAAATTTGTCAAAAAAATTATTGGATTGTAGTTATATATGATAACTTTTTAAAAATAAAATATATCTTGATACATTTGAATGGATATCCGTAAAAAAATCACGTATAACCTCAATTTTAATGAATGTGAAAAATCATTTAATCTTATAATATTTATATTCTTTCATACCTGCAATAAACAGTTTTATCGATTAGAGAAGGCGCAGTCATGTGCATGATTAAATTTTCACATTTTATATACACAAGTGTGAATTAAAATAAAATTTTCATGTTTGGCCGCCAAATACATGAGATAACCATAGGCCACTAGCAGAAACAAATTCCCAAGAGCAGTCGTAGTGCAGGGCAAGAAACCGTATGCTTCATCACAACTGCTACTCCCAAGATCTCCAAACAGAAAACACCTTGGCTATAAATCCCTCTGAAATCTTGCCCTTCACTCTATCCGACACCAGATTTTATCCGCGATCGAGTCCCGCAGTCGATTTTCACAAAAGAACCGCCTTTCCCAGCGCACAACAATGATAAATCCTTTCAGATCTAGTTGAAAATTGGTTCAACCTGGAACTTCGCCAACCTAATGAAATGCATTGCTTTTGCATGATGACAAAATAAATAAATTTTGTAACATTTATGTGGCCATCGAAGTCGACAGACGGTAAAATAAAAAAAAGGTGCCGTTAGGGGAAGTAAAATACGCCGGCAAGTCGTGTTCGCCCACAGTTACCTGATCGACTGGTAAGAATACAGTGGCATGGTGTGATGGTTTAAAGGTGGTGTTGTTATTCTTGCCACCAAGGTTCAAATCCCACTGGGGTGGTATTGTTGAGTAGTTGTATTGGGGACGAGGTCCCCCGAGGTCCCCCGTTTGTGACCTCATCGGTTCGTAGCTCCGATCAAAATCGTTTACCCCTTGAATAAAAAAAAACTTAGTAGTTGTAAACCCAAATTCCACAACTTCTACTTATAAAATTATATCATTCTAGTATTAAGCCTCAATCTTTATAAACATGACCAGAAAACCTCTCTACACCTAGCAACTTGTGTTATGGAAATTCCCAGAAATTCCATTGTGTGAACAGAACATATGCCTACTTTTAAACATGTGCTATAAAACCCAGTTGTAAACAACTTTAAATCTAAAATTGGGAATAAAATATTTGCAAGAACTCTCAAGTGTTTATTCATCTGTATTTTTTCCCTCAATACTATTTTACATATGCATGCATGCCATGCGCATATAAATGGATAAGCTCAATATGAAAAGCTTCAAAAAATCTTAATAATATTCTGTCATATGACTTATTTATTTTGATTACCAAATCATCTAATATTAACTATGTTCCATTGTGGTTCAAAGATGTCATTTCAGGGGCCATTTTTGGTGATGACAGGGGGTATAGATAGATAGATATATGAATTTTTAATTGTACACATACACACTTATAGGGACACTAATTTTTTAACAAATTTAACTATGCATGCCATCAAAATTAAGATAACAACAGTAGTATAGCAACCATAAATATATCATGAGACCTATATAACAATATATATATATATATATATATATATATATATATATATATATATATATATATATATATATATATATATATATATATATATCATGAGAGCAATACATCAACCATAAATATATCATGAGAGAAGTATAGCAACCATAAATATATTGATCGTGAGAGTAGTATATCAACAATAGATGTATATTTCATTAAGACAGTGATTGTTAGAACACTGTGTGACTATTGTAGAAATCAGAAACTCTAAAAGTGTGAATCTCTTCAAGTTCAAGCTGCTGAGAATAATAAAAAAATAGAAAGTAAAAACCTCATTGGTAACAGGCACAAAAAAGATTATAAATGTTGTGTTTATAGTTTGGATTTTTGGGAAAAATTGGGGATAGCTAGGACACATCCCCTACCATCCCACCTTCGATTAAACACACCCAGGGATGTGGATACCAATTAAATGAATAAGGAGATGACTATTTTATATGTAAATGTAATTAGACATTCCTAGAAACTTAAAGACTTGCTTGTAAAGTGGGGAAACACAAACAACACATGTCAACCAAAACACTACAAACCAAGTGGAAATAAATGTGTTGCTTGGAAAGAATATTGTAAAGTATGTTTGATAAATATTTGTTGAAGAATGTTGGCATAAATCAGAATTTCTTAGCTCTACCAACAGTTGCACCAAAATGCAAGCTTGCAAAAGGCGTAAAGAACATTAAAATGCATGAAAAACGTGTGAGTGTAGAAAAGGCAGAAGAATCATTGAAAAAAATGCATAAGGCCAAATATTGTCAAATGCCAAGACCAGTTCTTTTGAAATTTCACATTGTCATATTTTACATATTATGATTATATTAATTATCTAAAGAAAGTTTCAAACTAAAGTAGTTTATACACTGATGTGTCATTGAATTGAACATTTTGACAACTATCATCAAAAACATTATAACCAATAAGAATTACACAATATGCATTGGTAAATCTGATACAAAGGTTTGAATAGTCATACAAATATGCCCTTCTAGCTCATGCTTGTTTACCTCACAAATAAAGACTACGAATGAGGTTGAATAGAAAACTTCTACAAGCTTGGAAGAAGCCTATTAATGATTGCCTTTTTCATTTCCTCACTAAGACTACTATGCCACAATTGTTCAACACTCTCCTTTACTGCTCCCTTCTTAAATAGCTTCTATCCTATTATTCTTGAACAACACCTATTCAAAATAGTAACACAATCTTTGATTTTCCAACCCCAATGTATCTTCTAATAGAGGTATATATCAGACATTCATTGTTGTATATTCTCAATGTCGAAGTTACTCACCAAACCAACGAATAAAGTCTCTCCAAACAACTTGCAAAGCCTTCTTTATGCTAATATAACATAGTTCTCCCCAACATGAACCCCCACATCAAAAAGATAATCCCAAAAGAAAATGTTGAAATTCTAAGAAGTCCCCTCAATACTCATTAATGAGTATCCAAAAATAGTAAATCATTCCCTCACTTAGAGGTTCCCTTCTCATCCCATTTTCCATGGTTGGCGCCTTCTTTTAAGGAAACATTTTATTCCACTATGGGGGTATTAAAATCATGCAAGCTTTAAGAAAATAAGTCTACCACTTAGTGGCTCGACCCATGCTTTTCATAAAAAACTACTTGCTACGCTTTCTGTGGCATATCTTTAAATGCCTTTTTCATTTTAACTTTGGTGCTTCATAGCAAAATTATGAGTATGCTAAAATTAGCATCTCTCACCACTCTTTGTGGTTTGAGCATTCATATATTTATAAGGAAAAAAATATAAATGTGAGCTTTTCATGCCATGGCTTGAATGGTCGTTAGAAGCATTGAAGTGACAATTAAAAAGTTTTTCAAAGGATATTTTCCATCGCCACATAGTGGCTGCATAAATATAGGAAAATGTGGCACCAACATAAGCCCATTTACAAAGGTTTTAATGCCCAAACTAATGCCTATATTATAGCCCTTGTTGGAGATAATATGCCTCAAGAGGTGCTAATATATTTATAAATTTAATACATTTAAGTATGATGGTATTTTGAATATAATTTCACATATTTTATGCAACCATAACCGTAATGTTTAATGGGTAACATGTCATATTTAAAAATTGTTATAACTACCACTTAGTGTTCAAGATTGACATAAAAAAATAAAGGGTCATGATTTCATGAACTCTCCTTGATTTAAGGTAGAGTTTTTTTAATACACCCAAATGGCATTGAAAAATGCCTCTCGGCGTAAATATGAAGTCAATAAATAAATAAATGAAGACTAAAAAGTGAAGTGAATATATGTGGAATTATGTGATCGAGTCACACAAATGAAATGTGTTAGTAAGTTCTTTTCACTCCTCTATGTTCACATCCTAGTGAGAGATGTTTTAGAATCCTTTTGTAATGTTTGTATAGAATTTTAATAAGGGAGCTTCTTAATTTTAAGTTCTATCTTATTATCCATGTATTGATATCCCATTAATTGTATATTTGTTGTCACAATCAAATGTGAGTAGTACAAAATTTTCTTATGTTTCTTGTAATCCTTTTTTTTTTAATATTGAATTAAGGTGTCTTATAATCTTTAAATGCAAACATGTCATTCTTCCTTGGCATATATTTTTATAGCCAAGTACTAATGCCAAACACATAAGTTATTTGATGCTCAAAATTATAATCTATAGTAATCTTTGACAATTTATGTCTTGTCTTAATATATTGTGCTAACTAACACTTTATTTCCTCTTTGTTTCCCTTAGGTGCAACAACAACATTCACATGTCCTACATAAAAATATAACAATTCATGTCAGGAGGTGATAATTGAATAAAGTACATATGTATAAAATTAGACCATTAAACAAAATAAAATCAATGTACATTATTTTATAAGGTCTAAAAGATTTATTAAATTCATATAATGCCAACATTTGGTTATTCTCTTAAAAATCTATCTCATGTTGGTGTGTTTGTAAAGGAGCTAGAGATTAATGTCATTCTTCTATTGAAAACCAAAATCACACAAATAAATAAATCTACATTACAAAGGACACAAATAATAATATATCAATCTATTATACAATATGATTACATATGTATGCTTTTAAATTTTTCTTCTAAGTCCCCATTCTTTCAACCACATTTTAAATCACCTCAACCACCAGGCTACAAAGACGTATAGAACCAATTACATAATTCTCGTGCAAACATATTAATAATGATATTAACACACTATAGAGATGTCTTATGGGAAGACACATGTTCCATACAACTACATTTATTTTAAAATATAGAGAAACTAAAACTATTTGGATAATAAAACCCAAAAATACCACTAACGCAAAGGAGTGTAGACGATTATCTAGAGCATATGGATTTGGGTTCATTCAATAATTTCTATTACACATATAATTTGACATATTATACATCTTGGTACTAATCAATCAATTATGCCACTTCAATAGTTAAACTTTCTACCAAATATATCATCATCATCCAAAATCTCCTCCTAGCATCATCATATTCCATAATAAAATTATAAATATTCATTTGAGACCTTAGGTTATTTAATCCAAGTCAAATAACATCTAAAATCTTAGATAATACCCATAATTCTTCATCTACTTATCCTAATTCTTTCATCCATCTCAATCCAACATCCTCAAACCTTTCATCTAAATCATAATTTAACCTTCATCCTAATCCTAATCACTCCCCTCATCCAAATTCCCATCTGTCTATCAACTCCAATCCAACCTCATCAATTGAATTCATATCCCCTATCCTAATATATTTCATCAAATATCGAGGTTCATCAACAATAAATTCATACCCAAAACAAGCCTCTCACCTCATCCTAAAAACCATTTGTAGTGTAGGAAAATGTATCCCTTTTTCACACTTAATTTGGAAATGATTAACATTAAAATGAACCTAATTTGGCCTTGATTTGGTGTTTTAATGTGTTTTACACATTCACATTAAGTTTAGGGCCCTTTTTAACTAGATAGACCTAATTTTTCCTTAATTTAGTGTTGTAGAATGTATTTATTTACACCTTAATACTAAGTTTTGGGCCCTATTAGATTTATGACCTTCACATCATCATTAATAAGCCCTTAGGACCCTAAATTATGCATCTCGAGGCTTATTTCAACTGAAATCCTGACATAGTCAATAAATACACTTAATATTGTAACCCCCTGACATTTCCTCAATTTAGAAAGCCATGGTGGGACCCATACACCATGTTGGGTGTATGAGTCCCCCCCAGATGGGACCTATACACCACCTTGGGCGTATGAGTCCCATTTAGCCCCTTTTTAAGGTTTTGAGCAGGAAATCAGGGTTTTGAATTTAAATTTTATGAATATCGGTATTTTGGATCTAATAAATGATAAATTAGATGGAATTCCTATATAAGAAAGGTTTCAAATCATTATTTCACCTAAGAAATCATAATATCAACCTAGCAATCAAGAGTCAAGCATCCTAAGACTTCAAAAGAGCATTATAGAGTATTCAAGAGCATTTATAAGGCATTCAAGGGAAAATTTATTCAACTTTTTTTGCAGTAATCAAGATCCATTATCATGTCAAAGGCTTGACACATCATGCATGTGGTTTTGAGCTAATTTTGTGATGTATTGTTCAAGATCAATTCAAGTATTCAAAGGCATTATCTTTCATCAAGAATCATGATCAAGATCTACATCCATTGAGGCTACTTCATGCTTGTTTACAGATCTACAAGTTTCCAAACAAGGTTCTAATGTTTCACCTTATGTTTCATGTTCATTTCATTCATGTTTCATTTCTCATTAGGGTTTGATTATGAAAAATGGGGTTTGACCAAGGCAAACCTGCATTCCCTAACAAAACAACATTTTTCTCTCCTTTTATGTGTGATTGTAGATCTAGGTGTTTTGGAGCTTGAAGATCCTTTGAAGACTAAATTTCAAGATTGAAGAAAGTTGTCATAGTTGTCAAGAAGTTTCCATCTTCAAGGAAAGTCGCCTATAGGCTAGAATTCAAGCTTTTAGACTTGGAGATCTGACAGAAGAATTTAGCTACAACAGACCATTAGAGGATACCTGAGTTTCAACCAAGCCTTAATACTGGGACTAAATTTCCACCTTTGGCATATGAGTCCTATTATAGTACATTTTCTAGTTTTCAGAAGATCCATATTAGTCACTAAGAGATTCCAGTTCTTGCCTAGAAACCCTAGACTAGGACTAAATCGCCCACTCCGGTGTATGGGTCATAGTGAGCTTCAAATAATAGAATTTCAAGGTTTCAAAGCTTTTTTTGACCACATCTTTCTTCCAGGTGCCTTTATGTATCTTGTTGTTTAATTATTTGTATTCAAGTTTCATTTTCTAGGTCATTTAGTTAGATTTACATAGTACTTTCATCTCTTTCTTTCTAAGCACTTGCTTAGTGGCAAACCCCCTTTATTAATCACACCCAAGGATACCTTACAACAAATCTCTTTCTATAACCTAATCACTAGGTTGAGGTCTTTAGGGTTTCATTGAATGAACTAGAGTGAAATAGGTCCTAACCCTAGAGTTCCATCTCCCAAAAGGTGGAACCCTATTTCCTTGTGTTCATTTTGGTGAACTTGACCTTCAAACCATCTATTTCTAATTTGGAGTGCATCATAGTGCTAGATTTAGCTTACATTAACTTTACATTAGATCTTGCATTAGTTAATTTTCATTTAGGGCTTCTAAAACTTGCATTAGTGAAAAATGCATATAGGTTACATATTTTCATCTTAAATCATTCAATTTCACTGAAATTATGTAATTGTAAACATTCAAGTCAATATACAAGCTAGGAACCTTAGAATAAACTCAAAATTTGTTGAATTTGGTGCAAAAAACCTAATTGAGACTCATTCGCCCATTTGGGTGATTTAGTCCCTTTACAAGTGTTTTTCTCATATTTCTGGGAATTCTATGTTGTGTGTTTTTCACTATTTGAAGCCTCTAAAAACCCTAACTATGACTCATACACCCCTCTAGGTGATTTTGTCCTAGATCATACCTAAAACTATCTTTTACAATATTAAAAACACCATTTTTTTGTTTCTGTGTGTTGTTGTTAGATATTTGTTTTGGTTTTTTGATCTTCTATTTCATTCATTTCATTAGATCTATCCTTATTTGGTTCATTTATTGCATTGCTTAATTTCAAAATGGAATTTACAACATTTCATTTCTAGATTGTTACATAGCATAGTCAGTCAATTATCATGTTCTAAATCTGAAAATTGCATTATCCTTTTTGCATGTTTGCTCTATCATTATCACATTTCAAATTTGTAGGACAATTATTACATCATGTTTTCATTGCAAAATTCTATGGTTATCATACTTCATGTTCTATTTTCAGATCTTGTTGAGTACTGTAAGAAATTTTTGTTAAGTGCATATGAATATGAAGTCCTCTCCCCTCTCTTTTTGTTTGTCATTGATCCCTCTCCTAGTATCCCTCTTATGAGTGAGATTAGTCTAGTGAAAGAGAATACAACCTTGGCTAATCATAACAATCATATTCATTCTTCTAATTATATCTCTCCTAGTTGTGAAGAAGATATTTTGGTGTTAGAAGAACCAATCAATGAGAGTTTTGAGAACCCTAGTTGTCTCTCTCCTCCTACCTCTCTTATTGGGAAAGAAATTGATGAATGATCAAGGACACAACCATAGGTAATCATGAAGATCACATAAAACAAAAAGAAGAGACCATTGAAACCTACCTAAAAAGCACTTCAACTAGTCTACATTTATCTACCAACATCTTCCCTACTTGTGACAATGCTTTAGTGAAAGAGGATGCAATTGTAAGTGAGGAGGAGATGTTGGCATTAGATGATCAAATCTTTAATATCTATGACAACCCTATTTATTTTTCTTCCCCTACCTATACTATTTTGGAAGACATTATGGGAAAAAGGACTGTAGTCATAGATAACCATGATAATCATACTTGTTCTTCTCCTAGTATCTCCCCTATACATGTAAAGAGGATATTTTGGTGTAAGAAGATCAAGCCAATGAAAGTTATGAGAGTCCTACTTGTCTCTCTTCTCCTAAGAAAAACATAATTGAACAAGAGAATAACATCATTGATAAATAAGAAAACCCAACCATTGATGAGTCCCCTACTTGTGATGAAGTTATTTCAGAAGAACCAAACATTGAATGTCATGGACATCTACTTTATAGTTCTCCTAAAAACTCTCCTACTAGGGAAGATATCATGGTGTAAGAAAATGAGAAAACTGACACATGTCTTTCAAACACTAGTGATGTGGCTTCCTTAGATGAAGATGATGAAACTTGACATTAGACTCTCCTTCACTAAGAGAAGTTAATATTATTCAACCTCAACTCATCCAAGTTACCCACCTTCACACAACCCTCAAACTCAAAAAAAACTCGTCCTCATCCTCGAACCACCTAAGAATAATATGTCACAACAACTAAGTTACAATAACGTTGCTCATACATATAACGGGTATGTGCAGGATCATCATGGAAAAAACAGGCCTTTGAGTGGCAATGAAATTTAGGAAAATTAGAACTAGGCAACTTGACGTAAAAATTTGAATAAATTATCTATATTATTTCAAAAATATGTAAGAATAGAATCTATAGAAAATTGAATGTAGTTTCTAAACTACTAGGTTTATTTACAAAAAAATCTATTTGGTGAAAATTTGAAATTTCAATGCAATAGCTCACTTAAATTCCAAGGGAAAAGTAAGAAGTAGGTGTTTTTCTAACCATTCTAACCACAATAAAATTATAATATTTTTTTATAAGATTTTAGATATAAGTAGAGGACTCGTGTCTCAATGTGATGCATACATTTTTTAAATTTTTTTCCAAGTAAATAATTAATTATGAATTTTTTATTACAACTTTTAAAAAATATAAAAAATTGTATGTTTGACCACCTTAACTTGGTCTAAACTTGATGAAATTCATTTTTTTTAATCCTATAGTATGTGAAGCATAAAATGTGACACATGTTTTGGATTCAAAAAATGTGATACCGTTTGAAAGCTATAGACGTTTTTCAATTAGCCTATCAATCAGGACTTTAGTCATAATTCAAATAGAAAATGAATAATAATAATTTATTAAATTCAAAGTAAAGCATCATTTATATTGGTGGATGATAATTTAACTATATGTATGAGGAAGGATTCATCCACACACACTTAGCCAAACAAGATGATTTTGATGTTTATTTGAAGGATTTTACCAAAAGTTTAGTATGAATGATTTTTCCAATGGTTCAAAAGTTGTTTGTGAGATGGGATTTGATTGATGTTTGAGATGGATGAAGTGTTTGATTGTGACCATAGATGAACCTAAGAGGGACTTTGTTTACAAGACCAAGATAGTGAAGAACATGCTTTACCCTATGAGTAGTTCAAACCAAAAGACCAATGTTTTGCTTGGAAGACCATAAGACGAAAGATAACAAGCACATGTGTGGGGTTCAATTGATTTAATCTTGGTTAATGGCTTTATTTCTACCACATCCACTTGTCTTGCCTAAGTTTTAGACTAAATGTCTATGCCAAGGCCTTCTTTCATTCCAAAAGGTCCATTATGTGAGAATCAAGAATTCAAAGCCATAGTTTCCTTAATGTTGACTTTAGAGAGAAAATTGAGAAATGGGCCCAAATACTTAGAAGCCTCTAAGGATGAAATCCCTAGGGACAAGTAGTAGCACTTGGATTTTTCAAAGGTATTTGCTTCTACTAAAGGGTTTGAAATTTGATGTCTTTGTTGAATGTTTGTTTTCAAGATTTTGGATCCAAACAATGTCTTTAACTAACTCAAAATTGCACAATCCTAGGATGGAAAAGAAAATATTTGTTGAATTCCCACTTGGATAAATTTAGCTGTGCTTATTCAAAGTGGATGATTAGAAGCTTGACCACACTGGCTCCCCTCCATGAAACTCACTTCTATGGGTCAACCAAGCTTCAATTCTCATGAATTTCCCATGACGAAATTTTCATCTCTATAAAGAATCACAAGTACATGTGGGATGGCTCTGGAGGTTCGACCTCCTGACACCAACAAATATTGGGATTTTGGATTATAAACAAAGGTTCATAGTAAGGGCATCCATTTTAGGGGGTGCAATGATAAAATCCTTGTGAAAGATCTCCCAACCCTTAGAACAAGGGCTTTACGCATCATAAAGATATTGGGGGAGAGTTATCATGCACTTCTTCCCATTGTTTACGATTTTTATCGCAACCAAAAATTTATATAGCAGTTTAGAAGAGCTTAGCTTATGCTCATTACTGCTTGGGTCGTTCCCTTGGGGTGAGTACTTTTTCCCACCAAGGCAGGCCCTCTAAAGGTAAACAAAAGTGAGTAAGTACATCCGTAGTTCGATCAATCTTTGTTTGCATGAACAAAGAGAGAACACACAATATACTGAACTCACACTAGCAAGATTTGTTCAATTTTTAAGAGCCCAAATTGAAGTGTGGATGCAATCTTTTAAACAACCTAATATCACCAAAATACTTTTGATTCTCAAGATCGTCGTGAAGCACGAGAGAAGTGCATACGTATTTTAAATGATATTAACTTGTAAAAAAGATTGCAAAAGACGAAAAAAACATGTTTTAATTTTAACTTCAAAAGCAATAATGGATTCTTTTTATAGCACCAAGATGAAGTGTGAAGTTTTCTTGTTCAACTTTTTGATCCAAAACCAACTCTAGTAAGTTCCTAAAGTTATTTTTAACCCATTGATTATTTTTTAAAACCCAAATGAAATTTATTTTGAGTCCTAAAAAAATGAAGATAACAAAAGCCTTAAGAATGGGATTATAAATGCTCCTAAAGTGTTTAAAAACACTTGTTACAATCATGAGATAGTGTCATAGGAGGCCTTCTCCTTGTTTCCTCCTTTTCCTAAACAATGGATATCAAATGCTTTTTTCTTCACTTCAATGCTCCATGCTCCTCTTAAAACCTGGAAGCCATGCTCAAAATGTTAGATGAGATCAAGAAACAAGAATCTATATGAGGGTTAGATGAACGAATAAGCATAAAAACCCTAAAATTTAGACCATGTTACAATGTGATTTGACTTTAGGTGAAAATTTTAACTCTTTCAAAGTTGAGAAACACCTACACCATTGGATATCTTATGAAATTCTATCCCATTTAAAAAAAAAGGCTTAAAAAAAGACCAAAATATGACCAAGATATGACCATTTTAAGATTGAGTACAAAAGCAAGAAAACAAAGGCATTGCCATTTGAAACACAGAGGCAACGACACTATTTGAGTGCAAAAAAAATTGCTGGAATGATAGCGTCACTGTTTGAGGATTTTAGCATCGCTCTTGTGAAACAAGCATCGCTCTATGGAAAAACAGAGACCGCATATGCGTCATTGTTTGACCTAGAAAGACAAAAAATAGAAAAAATGATGGAAATGGCCAAAAAAATGTGTTAATTTTGAGATTTATGCCCTCCTTCTAGCATGAAAAATGTGAATGGTAGCTTTAGACCTGCTCAAACATAGACAAACAACAACAATGTTAGTCATCAAACACATCTAAAACAATCATTCCCCATGCAATTCATTTGAATGCCAAGAACGAGAAATAAAACAAAGATAATCAAATAAACTATTAAATCTTGCTCAAAACACTCAAACTCTCAATCCCACAGGGGAATTGGTGTTATTTTGATGTGAAAATAACCCTTTCCCAATTCCTTGCAAGCTTTGATGATGATCAATGGTGCTCCTTGATGAAATTTGCAATAACCTAGCTATGATGATGAAAGACTATGAAAACTTGGATGAAGTGTTGATGAATTTGCTCAAAACCTATAGATAATAACCTTGCATAAAGTTGTGGATCCAAAATCAATATAAGAATCCTCCATTTATAGGAAAGAGGGATAGAGGAATGCGAAACATGAAGGATGTGGGACTAAAGATGAACCAATAACAATGTGCCACTTGTCAACATTCTATTGAAGAGAGGTGGAGCACATTTTGATCAATGTGCATCATAAATGCACAATTAGGTGGAAATTTGAAATTTGAAAGATGGCTTGTGGAGGAAGAGATAAAAGGTGAGTTAATGCCACTTGGCTCAAGAAAAGGACATGTAAGAGGCTTAAATGCCATGTTGGAGGACAAGTCCTTTTAGGAGGGAGATTTCAAATTGGAGGAATATTCCAAAGAGATTCCCTTTTGAATAAAAATAGAAGAATTAATAAATCAAATAAATTGATTTATATGTGCAAGTTGCAAAAGCTAGAGGAATGGATGATTAGTGTTAGGAGTTAATTAGGATTAATTAACTTAGATGAAATTGGTTTGATTGTGACTTTTAATTTAAATATTTATATTTATTTAAATCAAATGAGAGGATAGTTGGGAGATTAGTAATTAAATAAAATGATTTATTCAATTAAATGAAGAACAATACGATTTAATTAAATAAATTTGATTTATTTAATTAAAGGAAGAATATGATGAAATAACCTGATAACGTGTATTATCTGATTAAGGAGGAATTTTGATGAATTTAATTAAATAAAGATTATTCAATTAAATGGTTCTAGTGTAGAAATGATTAAGGAAGAATCAATGTTAGTTAATCAGGATCAAGTGCATGATATCGATCATGATATTTGAGTGTCTACAAGTATCATTTCTTTATCTTCTACATAATCAAATTCCAATATGAAAAACCCCTTAGTGTAGGGATAAATGCTTACTTCTTCCTCTAAATGCTCTCTCCAATTTGAACATATCCAAGAATGAAGATCACTTAATTTTGGCTAAACCTTCATAAATCTGCAGACAAGGGTGTGGGCCTACAAGAAAACCTATTTGTCACTAACAAATTTATCCAAAAAAATCTCGGGGGTAGATGGTGAATGACACATTTAGAAAGGGGGCCTTTGATTTACACAACCATAAGTAAAGAGTAGGTTAGAGTCGTGCCCTGGCTACGAATCATGCCAACCCATGAAACCTAGGGCATCATGACCTAGAGCCTCCTTGAAATTTTTGCCACCATCAACCTTAGCCCCAGCTAATGTGCAAAAATAGGAAGGATGACGATGGCCAAGAGGGTGGGAGAAAATGTAGGCATCCTTCCATGGCTCTCTCTCTTCACTCACTCAAAAGAAACTATTTTCAATTATGTAAATATTTTATTAATATATTAATACTTCTTAAATGTATGTAACTACCTTTTGTTTCATTAAGCCAAAATAAGGCATGCTATTCCTACAATATTGACTTAAAGTTATCTTAATGCTATGATTAAAATTAGAGATAGACTTAAAGTTAGGTTTACAATTAGAATAACAATTAGAGTTATAGTTATTGTATTATGGTTAAAATAGGGTTAAGGTTAAAATTATGATTAGAGTTAAAATCAAATAAAAATATCTCTTCAATTAAAATATGGATAAATAATAAATATATATTATTTTAAAATATTTTCATTTATTTTATTAACTTTCAAATGATTTAAGAATTAAATTATTTTATATACTTATAAATTATTTTACTTTGAACACATTTAGTTTTCACTATTGATCTATCTATGCAATTCCAACTAATATATTATCTATCTTGAAATTGACTACAAATAATTTCATTACAATACTACAAAACAAATCCTAGCCACTAAGTAACACTTGTTATAAATATAATAAGTTACTAAATGCAAATATAACATGTTGGCTATTATAAGATATGACATATTAATATTAATTATTAAAATTATGTAAATGTTAACATATTGATGTTATAATTATATATTTTATATTTATAAAATAATATTATCTAAATACATTATAAAACATTTAATAATTTTTTTTTTTTGAAAAATTATTTTTTATCATTAAAAGAATTTTAATATAAAACCATAATTTTTTAAATTAATAATATTATTAAAAATGTATAAATAATTCTTAAAGATATATTTTTATAAAATAAAATATAATATTAATAATATATTAAAATACAATTTAAACATATTGATATCAATTATTAAAATTATGTAAATGTTAACATATTGTTTTTATAATTGTACATTTTGGATTTTTAAAATAATATTATATAAATATTATTAAATATTTAATGGAGAATATTTCTTAAAATAAATTTATTAATTATCTTAATATTATTTTAATATAAAAAATATTAATTTTCAATTAAGAATATAAATTTGGGTTTTTAAAAATCCAACTCTTAATAAAAATTCCTTAAAATTGGCAAAATGATAGTTCACTTTTATTATTTAATTTACCTATTTATCTCTTAATAAAACAATTCTTTCAAAATGGCAAAATGATAGTTCACTTTTATTATTTAATTTATCTATTTATTGCTGAACTAATAAAAGATAATGCATATAGAAGTAAGGTAAAAACAATTCTTAAAAAAAGATAAAATAATAGTTCACCTTAATACTTCCTAAAAATCCGCACATAACACCCAAAATTTTTTAGCCATAAGAAATAATTTTTGAAATTGATAAAGTTAAATATTTTACATACTTAAATTTTATTTGAAAATAATAAAAAAATTAGTTTTAAATTGGTTCATAAACACCTTATTAATAACTAATCGAGCAGAGAAACAAAACTCATTTAATAATTAAAGTTATTCAATCTCACTTCCTTAACAAATAACTAATTATGATATTGCTATCAGGATTCAACCGTGTAGTTTCGAGTCAAACTCATCAATTGATGAGCTAAAATGGCTCTATAATGAATGGTTCATAAGGCACAACACTTGCTGAAGGTTTTACAAATGGGGTAGCAAGCTAAGTGGTTTAACCTTGGAGAGAACTTTGTGGTTAAGCGTGCTTGAGTTGGAGTAGTACTGGGATGGGTGACCTCTCAGGAAGGTTTAGTGCTTCACCTCTGTGAGCATCACCTAGATGCAATGGGTGCTAAGTGGACTATTTATTATCATGAGAGATGGGGTCTTGTGAACCACTACTAATGAAACATGGGTCAATGAGTTTGACTCAAAACTACACAGTTGAAACCTAATAGCAATATCATAATTTGACACATGGTGGAAAATACCTCCTACTTATCAAATAACTA
The DNA here is from genome assembly GCA_007258455.2 of Sequoia sempervirens. Taxonomy (NCBI): domain Eukaryota; kingdom Viridiplantae; phylum Streptophyta; class Pinopsida; order Cupressales; family Cupressaceae; genus Sequoia; species Sequoia sempervirens. Next base: position 107,758 of record VDFB02098450.1, on the reverse strand, counting down.
ATTAAACAAGAAAAGCCAAAACTCATTGAAATATAAACAAGAAAAAACAAAACTCATTGAAATATTGACAAGCACTACTAAATAAAAATCTCACAGCACTACTAAATAAAAGTCTCACTGCCAACTAATTAAACAAGAAAAAACAAAACTCATTGAAATATTACAAATTAAACAAGAAAAAACAAAACTCATTGAAATATTACAAATACTAATAAATAAAAATCTCACTGCCAACTAATTAAACAAGAAAAAACATTGAAATATTTTCAATCTCACTGCCAAATGAAGTAAATAAAATGGTACAATTAACTCGAGATTGGAGGCAGCTTCATACGCAGCTTCCTTAATCGTACGTGTCATTCGTGGTATCTGTAATTCCCAAGGTCTTTATAGGCAATGGAGAACATGAAAATACTTTATCCCATTTGTTGGACGTAAAGCACGTGGACTCTCTTCAAAACAAACTATACGCGTCTTTCGTGACTCATGGCCTTTATAGACCACTTGTTCGAAAAGTAAGACGGTGAGTATTATTCTTTTTATGCAGGCATTCGAAAAAGTAAGATATTCCAATTGAATCCGGAAACAATACCTACTGGACGGTAATATTGACCGTCCTTAAAAATAAGACGTGGAACGATAAGTGGGTCCCCCCGAGAAGCAGACACTCTACCTGCTCATTGAGAAAAACCACAGGCTATAAAGATTCCTCACTTCCTTGGGAATTACAGATACCTCGAATGAGCAATATAACAGTGGAGCAAGGTAGCAATAATGAAGGCTGTGTGTGGTTTCCTTGTGGTAGTGTTTTTCTGGTTACTTATTATATCCACCCTTGCCCGGCCTACCCCTCATCTCAAGCTTCTTACCTATAAACCCACTTCTCACAAAGGAGTTGTGGACGTCAATGTAAGACAGGGAGAACAAGTAAGTGCCAATCTTTTACGCCTCAATATGGAAATTTATTAATAGACATGTTCCTGCCATATTCTTAAAAGATCTGTCTTGATTTATAGGTAAGCTTTCGAATTTTCTTAAATATATATACCCTTGTGCTCTAAGTGATTCCCTCTTCTTCACTGCAGAGATATTTTAAGGATCGTAAAAGAGCAGTGTCAAATTTTTAATTTTTAATGGAGTCAGCTTTTAATGTTTAGTATTTTCTGTTTTTGATTGCAGAGAAAACTGGTGAAGCGCCGCCTACTTCCCAAATCTCCCAAGGGTAATAAAGGAAACGGTCCGCACCATCATTAATCACTAGATTTAAATTGGAGAGAGGTCGTAAAATAGTATATAGTTGGTGGATGTTTTGCAATATGAGGGTTTTTCATGTATTTCTGCATGGCTGGTGTGAAGAGTTAAGCATGATGGTGGGCTGATTCGGCACCGTCTATGCAGCCTTCACGATGGTGTTACATATGTGCCCATACCATAACTACTACTCCCAGTTAACTCCATGTTCGTTGGATCATCAAAATTTTTATTGGATTGTAGTGATGTTAAGAAGCAAAATGTAAGAGCTTTTAAATTAATATGTTTATGAGTATTTGTATTTAGCCATTTTTCTGTGAAGTATAATAAATTTGTCAAAAATTTATTGGATTGTAGTTATATATGATAACTTTTTAAAAATAAAATATATCTTGATACGTTTGAATGGATATCCGTAAAAAAATCATGTGTAACCTCAATTTTAATGAATGTGAAAAATCATTTAATCTTATTTCTAATATTTATATTCTTTAATACCTGCAATAAACACTTTTATCGATTAGAAAGGCGCAGTCATGTGCATGTTTAAATTTTCACATTTTATATACCTATACAAGTGATTTAAAATAAAATTTTCATGTTTGGCCGCCAAATACATGAGATAACCATACGCCACAAGCAGAAACAAATTCCCAAGAGCAATCGTAGTGCAGGACAAGAAGCCGTATGTTTCATCACAACTGCTACTCCCAAGATCTCCCCTTTTCCAACCAGAAAACACCTTTGCTATAAATCCCTCTGAAATCTTGCCCTTCATTCCATCCGACACCAGATTTTCTCCGCGATCGAGTCCCGCAGTCGATTTCCTCAAAAGAAATCCGCCTTTCCCAGCGCCGTGGACGCCCGCGCACAGCAATGACAAATCCTTTCATAGCTGGTCTGGATAATCGTTCCATTGAACTCTTCAGATCTAGTTGAAAATTGGTTCGACTTGGAACTCCGCTGACCTACTGAAATGAATAGCTTTTGCACGATGACAAAATAAATAAATTTTGTAACATTTATGTGGCCATCGAAGTCGACAGACGGTAAAGTCAAAAAAGGTACCGTTAGGGGGAAGTAAAATGCGCCGGCGAGTCGTGTTCCGCCACAGTTACCACATTGACTGATCGACTGATAAGGATACAGACGAAATATGGGTAGGATAGTCCAGACGTGGAGCGACGAATATTTGGTAGCCGATAACAGCCACCGGTAAACAACTAACCGGGAATCGTTTCACGTTAGCTGTTTCCAGCTTGAGACAGGTTTACGGCTCAAAGTGCATTATTGCGCTATGAATATGAAGTCAAAATAAAAAAAAATAAAAAAATTTAAAGAATAAAAATTGAAGTGAATATATGTGGAATTATGTGATTGCATCACAAATGAAATGTGTCGATAAGTTCTTTTCACTCCTCTGTATTCACCTCCTAGTGAGAGACGTTTTAGAATCCTTTCGTAATCTTTGTATAGAATTTTAATAAGAGGACTCCTTAATTTTTAAGTTTTGTCTTATTATCCATGTATTGATAGCTCATTAAATGTATATTTGTTGTCACAATCAAATGGGAGTAATACAAAATCTTCTTATGTTTCTTATAATCTTTTATTTTTAATATTAAATTAAGGTGTCTTATAATCTTTAAATCTTCAAATGCAAACATGTCATTCTTCTTTGGCATATATTTTCATAGCCAAGTATTAATGACAAACACACAAGTTATTTGATGGTCAAAATTATAATCTATTGTGAACTTTGACAATTTATGTCTTGTCTTAATATATTGTGCCAACTAACACTTTATTTCCTCTTTGTTTCCCTTAAATGCAACAACAACATTCACATATCCTACATAAAAAGATAACAATTCACATGTAGGAGGTGATAATTGAATAAAATACATATCTATAAAATTAGATCATTAAACAAAATAAAATCAATGTACATTATTTTATAAGGTCTAAAACATGATTAAATTCATCTAATGCCAACATTTGGTTATTCTCTTCAAAATCTATCTCATGTTGGTGTGTTTGTAAAGGAGCTAGAGATTAATGTCATTCTTCTATTGAAAACCAAAATCAAACAAATAAATAAATCTGCATTGCAAAGGACACAAATAATAATATATCAATCTATTATGCAATATGATTATGCATGCTTTTACATTTTGCTTCTGAAGCCATTCTTTCAACCAAATTTTAAATCACCTCAACCACCCAACAAAGACATATAGAACCAATTACATAATACTCACAAATATATTAATAATGATATAAACACACTATAGAGGTGTCTTATGGGAAGACACATGTTCCATACAACTACATTTATTTTAAAATATATAAAAAACTAAAACTATTTGGATAATAAAACCCAAAAATACCACTAATGCAAAGGAGTCTAGAAGATTATCTAGAGCATATATAGATTTGGGTTCATTCAATAGTTTCTATTACACATGGAAATTGACATATTATACATCTTGGTACTAATCAACCAATTATGCCACTTCAATAGTTAAACCTTCTACCAAATCTATCATCATCATCCAAAATCTCCTCCTAACATCATATTCCATAATCAAATTCTAAATATTCATCCAAAACCTTAGTTTATTTAATCCAAGTCAAATAACATCTAAAATCTTAGATAATACCCATAATTCTTCATCTACTTATCCCAATTCTTTCATCCATCTCAATCCAACATCCTTAAACCTTTCATCCAAATCATAATCTAACCTTCATCCTAATCCTAATCACTCCCCTCATCTAAATTCCCATATGTCTGTCAACTCCAATCCAACCTCATCAATTGAATTCATATCCCCTATCCTAATATATTTAATCAAATATCAAGGTCCATCAACAATAAATTCATACCCAAAACAAGCCTTCCACCTCATCCTAAAAACCATTATACATCCATTTATCCTAATACTAGAAGAAAGAAAAAACATAGAACTAAATAATGAAAATATTTTTACAACTAGCTATAGTTATTATACGCAAGGTCAAAGTGCAAGATACCAAATACATCATGAGACTATCAATGAGAAAGAAGACCTTAGAACCAACTTAAGTATGATGATGATGTTATCCTTGTCAATCAACTAGAATACATAAGCCCTATTCAATGATAATGTGAGTCTTGTGAATCAATATGAACTCCCTTAATCCAAGTTAGATGGCATTGCCTTAAATAAGTTTTCCACAAGCTTCAATCACCCATCCATTAATCCTCATATTAATAATTGCTAGAAAAATCTATGCTACTAATCCTTGATGCATATCCACAGTTCATCCTCATCCCAACATTGAAAAAGGAAAATAATCCTCCATATAAAGTCTCCCTTAATGCAATTCTATATTCCATATCCTCATCTCCAATTTATTTCTCATATCCTCATCCCCATCATCAATCCAAGAACATTAAAGTGCAAACTTTCCCATTGATCCTAAATTCTTATCCATGATTAATCGATACCTTAAAAAAGTAATCTAGTCTATAGATTAAGGAAAGATAAGAATTCCATGGCTAGGTACCTCATAAGTAGAGGAGCCAAGCATCCCTTTAACTATCACTTCAAAAAAATTCTATTAATCATCCCCCCTTACTGTTGACAAGAGAAAAGTATCCTTCACCCCAAGCCTTTCTTAATGCCAATATATCCCCAAAATCCCCATCTCCAGTATATATCCAAAATACTAATTCCCATTACCAATCCAAGAATCCTTGGTAGCCTCCACCTCTTATTCCAATCCTTCATCCCTTAAATCTTTGCAATCCAAGCCATCTCAATCCAACAAGCACTCCACTTCACCCAAATTCATTGATTATTTCCTCCAAGGACTATTAGTAAACAATCCTAAGCTACCACACATAAATAAAGTTATTTTATCTTATAATATCACTAATCCTATGCCATCTAAACATCTCATCAATCCAAAATACCTCACATACCTTAAATCCATTAATTCCAACATTTATAAGTTCATAAAAAATACATATCCAATTATTGCGCACCACTCAGAAAGTTACTCCACACACTAATTTATAGAAAAATGAAATAATAATCCTTTCTCATTTCATCCAAGAAAATATGCATGTGCTAATCCCTTTCTATAAAGCATGCTCAAAATCAAATGAGACTTATCCTAAATAAAGATTCAAGTACTCCATTTAATCCCTTTCATGATCCCATCCAAATAAAAATCCAACCATCCAAACTAATCCATTTTATAATCCCATACCTCCCACCATAATTCAACTTACCAAACTCCTCCACCTCATGAACCCATATTAGTTCAAGAGCCAAATGTCCCTACTAATTCAACTTATTATCCCCCAATATCTTAAGATACAAATATCCATAGTGATCCACCTCATGGTTCCCCTCTCCCAAGAGTCAAATGTCCCTATTGATCCACCTCATGATATCCCACCACCACAAGGTTTAAGCATTCATACTAAGCCACCTCATGATCCCCCATTATCTCAAGATACAAATGTCACCATTGTTTCACCTCACGATCCCCTACTACCTCAAGAGATAAATATCCCTCCTAATCCACCTCCTAATTTCATACCCCCTCAAGATCCATGCATCCCTATTGATCCACATCATGATCCCTTACCATCTCAAGATCTAAGAATTCCTATAAATCCCACTCATGATCCCCTACCACATCTATACCTAAGAACTAAAAATTCACCTCATTATCCCCTACCATCTCAATATCCATGAATCCTTACAAATTCCCCTCATGATCCCCTACCATCTCAAGAGTAAAATTTCCCTACTAATCCATCTCATGATACCCTACCATATCGAGATCCAATCACTCCCATCAAACCCATTCTTGAACCAAGAATCTATCACCTTGGTTCATTTATCTTCATACGTTCCAATTCTTTCACTATCAAGGAAACTACAACCACCATAACTCATCCCTCATGCTATATTTTCATCTTGTTTCCAAAATAATAAATATCATATTGGAAATAATATTTTTCAAAATACATATGTTAGGGTAAAAGTACAAAGATGTGTCACACTTTTATAAAGGAAATAACCAGCATTGATCCAACTTTTAAACTTGAAGCACTAAAAAGTGGTATATATGTTTTGAATTTTAAAATGATGTAAACTAGTAAAATGTGCATTTTTAGCATATTTTATGTTTGTATTTTTTGAAAAAATTAAAAATTATTTGAATATAGATTTTTTTTTTATAAATTGACACTATAAATTAGTTGTTGATGAAATGTTGAAAAATGAAGTTAGACAGGACATCACTCTTTATATAGTAATTTTTTTTCCTTCAATTTTTTTGTGTGTACTTATAACTTGAAACTTTAGTGTATGAGTTTTATTAAAATATATTAAAATAATGATTAAAATGTGCATGTATTAAAAACACACTATTTCCATTTGACTTCAAATTTCATATTAACTATTTATCTAAAATAGAAATTGAATTATACCATCTTGTTAAATATAATCTTTTATCTAGTGCATCATGTTTTTCCAACTTTTTTAATAAGTTTTAGTATTTTTTTCTTAGCATGATAATAAACCTAATATTTTGGTGTTGATAACCTAAATTTAGTAAAAAAAAAAGAAATAAAATAAAAAATAATAATTTAACTATTAAAAACTTAAAAAAAAAAAACTACACTTATGGATCTACAAAAGGATACTTTTATATTTTAAAAAAATGTTATTTACATGGTTAGGAGTTGTTGAAATATCAAGTTTTTCGAATAATTTTATTTTTTGGCAAATTGGCCTTAAAGTGGTGTTACATATGCATTTAGTCAACAATTTTAGTTGGAAAAGTTGACATATTTAACTTATCTAGAATGAATCTAACTAGATCATATGTTTGACCAAAAATAATTTTTAGTTAGAAATACTTAAATTCATTTATGCTATTAAGTTGGATGAAAATATGACACAAATTTATACTTTTAATCATTATTGTGGCTAAGGACTAGGCCTTCGTGAAATTAGGTATCTTGGAACCCATTCAAATTGAAGAAAATCTTAGATTTCAAGGCATTGGATACAAATAATGAGATAAAGATGTTAATAATTCTTCTACTAATGCTAAGGAAACTTCTTCCCGTATTCCAATAGAATTATCCTATTACTCTAATATATTTTTTCTTCCATTAATTTGTGAAGGCCACTTGTGTAATAAAAATAAAACTAAAAAAGTAGAAAAGAAAAATTCAATGATGAAATCCACTTATTGTGTTACCTTCGGAAATTACCATGATGAAAACTTGGAAAATGGGTGTCATGTGTAAATACCCTATTTGAAACCACCCTACCCTCAAGTGGGAAAATTCTTCCATTGTATCTTCATTCACTTATCTTATTTACTCAATCCTATTTCTCTATCCATTATATCTTTGTGCCATCCTTCCATCCTATCCAAATTCTCCTATCTTGTTTACCTATCCATTATATTTACATACTATCCTCCTATCCTATATACATCCTATTATGTACCTTATCATATTAACCTATCCATTTCCTCCTATATAGTCTTTCTCCCTTCTTGTTGTCAATTTTCATAAGGACAAAGGCATCATATCCAAGTATTATTTGTCCAATACAAACATTTTTTTCACCACTCTCTTGCATCCTTTGATACATTTAATTTGGGGCATAACGATCCTATGTGAATTATTCCTTGGAGATCCTTCTAGAAAAAATACCCCTTCAATCCTTTCTATATTTTTTCCCAAGCACCTCATCCAAAAAATTAAGAACAAAAACTCTACACATCCCGAATATTCCATGCACCAATCCTCATATCTCCTATCCCCCATCCTTTCATCCTTATTGTTAGACTTGGTTCTCTTTTGTCATTGGTTCCAAGTACTTGAATATCCAATTTTATTTCTAGTTAAATCCAATTATCACCAATCCCAAGCACTTTATCCAATATAAAAATTATTAACCCATAAAATCCTTCTACGCAATCTAGTGCATCAACCTTGCTCCATGTCTTAATTGAAATTTGATAGGGAAAACAACTATGAAAATAATATAGGTGAAAATGGCATGTGCAAGACCATGATGGGCCAAACAATGGTGATAGCATGTATCTAGTATCAACACTGTGACCCTAAAATTTTATTAAAATCATAAAACTAAATTAGTTAATCTTGTATTTCAAAATTGAAATTTAATAAATTAAATTCAATGAACATGCTAACATTTACCTAAGAATCGATGTCATAGGCCTCATTGAAAATGTCAGCTTCCCTTTCCATCTCCATAGATGCAAATGTATCTTGTGTAGCAACCTCCTGAGTGTCATTGGGATCATATGAACAAATCACCCAACAAGCCTGACAAATGGGATCGAAGCCCACCACTCAAAGACTCCCCTAGATGACACTGTAGTATAGGGTTGGCATGTTGGATGACACTCTACCTGTCAAAGAACTGATGACCTGCAAAGTCTCTACCTCAACACTCTCTTTCATGATGGAAGGGTTAACGATGTGCTCATGAGGCAGCCTAGAGAGAAGTTGTCTTGCTTTCCGCCTAGGATCTTGATGTGCACCAAGTCTATCTTGAGCTGACTCCCCACCTCTCCCCTGGAAGTCGCTCATATCAAAATAATTTGGGATTTTGTTTAAGATGAACTCATAGTATAGTTTCCTTAGGAAATATTGTGGGACATCACAATTGTTGCATGGTGGGTAATCAAAAACCATGTACCACCTATCCCAAAAAAAGGTCCTAATCTATTGGTGGAGGCACCAATGGATAGGAAACCTCTTCGCATTGAGGGTAAGATTTGCATTTGTGCATGGGTCAGTGAATAATGAGCACAAATATAATTTTGTAATTTTAAGAGGGTGATCCCACAATACAGGTTTACAATTTTTGGCCAAACTAGACATTGAACTAATTTTTTCTAAGTAAATCTTCACATTCGGGCACCTATAGCAGCTAAACCGTGAGGAATTTGAAGATGACACAAACTAGTGATTTGTGAAATTTTGTCTGTAGATTCTAAATATATTTTTTCAAAATTTTGGAATCATATTACACTTCTTTTTCCATCTCCTTCAAAAACTTGTTTTAAACACCATTTTTAAGGAGTGATGCTCACTGTATACAACATAACTTTTTTTCCATGAAGGATAAAATTCTATTTTTTTTGAATTTATATTTGTAACTACGATATCTAGCACTTTCATTTGGATTCATAGTGTTTTATTGAATATATTTTACTTAATAAAGTTTTGAAGTCAAACCAATTACAATTTAGACATAGGCAGACTGTATACAACATAACTTTTTTTCTATGTATCGAAATTCAATTTTTTTTTGTTGGATCAAGGACTTCAATATCTAGTGCATTGATATTTTTCAATTTTTTTTATAATCTACTATTTTTCCACATGTGCAAAACAAAGAGCTTGATTTTCGGTGAAAAACCTACATTCACAAGAAATAAAAAATAAATATAATAATAAAATTAAATTTATTTAAAATTATACTTTTTGAGAAGCTTATAATAAAGACTACACACTCACAAAAAAAATAAAATAAATGAATTCATTTGATCCCCCAAAAAATAAATCAAAAGTGATTTTTTATCAACATTTGGATGGGTGTAAAGGAGACTCCATTATAGGTATGGTTTAAAACTAGTGGGGTTCTATCCAAGGGGGTTTGATCTAAGGTGGTTTGATCAAACCCTCTTCAATTGGAATCCTTTAAATGGAACTTTTCAAGGCTTAAATCATTATATTTTCTTAAACTATGTGATTTCAGCAAAAATCAAGATCTTTGAGAAAGTGTAAACCAGTATTGTGGGATCAACAAAGATCTTTTACATCTTTATATGATAAATTATCCTAGTAATTTATCTTTGTTGTTGTGGTTGTTCAACTTGAGGATTCTATTGTTGTTGTTGTGCTTGTTGAGGATTTTGAGGAGGGTTTGTAGGTTCATTAACTTCTACAAATTCAAAAAATAAATATAAAAGAAAACCTAAAACTATCAAATTCACAACAAAAGAAAAAACAATCCTTACCTCTCAGACCTTCTCGTCAATGTGGCAGCATTTTGGTGATGAAACAATAATAATTTGATGAAAAAACTTGCAATATGGCTCCTCCCAGAACATGAGCACGAAAATGAAGGTTTTTGGCCACAGGTAGAAAAAAACACTCAATGAAAATGATTTTGAATTCCTTTTTTTTGCTTTTAATACCTTATAATGTGCTCATGTTATGGGATCGTTGTGGCTGAGCCTTAGGCTCAACACACCAAGCCATAACACACTTGGGTTATGAGCTTTCAAAACTTTTTAAAAATTTGGCCACAAATTGGCCACCCATCTTTTTGCACCCACCCAGAGGTTTCATAACAAAACAAGAATAAGTCTTCTATTGATTTACTAAAAATTACAATGCCAGCTGTAGAAACTAGATTGAAAAACACCTTATTCACATTACACATGTTTTAACATGAATTCTTGTACTCCAAATCTTAGAATGATCATAAATATGGACTTAGGATTGGCCTACAAACTTCTAGGAAGCCCAAAAAAAATATTCCATCCTCCTAAATAAGACCCAAAAATTACAATATATGATAATTGAAAAAGTCCATATTGATTTCAAAAATGACACAAGGTGCAAGTTGAGCCTTTTGACTAACAACTATCATAGGCATAAAGGAATATGCTATATATAACACCTTTTAAACCTCCTCTATTTTATCCTTTTCAAAGAAAGCAAAATTAATTTCCCAAATTTTTACCTGCATTCATGTATAATTTTTACCCAAGTAAAAATGTGCTTCCCACCTTGATTTTTCACCCCACCAATGTAGAAATTAACCCTTTATAGCACTTATCATTTTAGTGTCATGTAAAAACTTAGCTAATAACAAATATTTTACCTCCTTTCATCAAATAGTTTACAAGCATCCATTTTCCTTCATATTTTGTTTACATTTACACATCCTACCCCTAAAAAAGAAATTTAATTTTTGTGCCTCCCTTCTTTGCAATAACCACTTATGACAATGCCCACCTATGACAATGTTAAAGTATGAATTTTTGACCTCACATTTGTAGCCTACATTTTTATAATCAAATTCTTGGATTGTCCATTTTCTTTCGTGTTTCTCCATGTTATTGTTTGCACACCAAAAATTGAGGACTATATTAGTATATTATAGGTCAAAATGTATTTTTTTATACTTGTTAGATGAAGCACAATCTACATCACCTTACTAGCTTCTTCTGGCTATCCCCAAATTACATGTCCTTACTGTAAAAAATTTGGGTAATGGGAGCAATGATAAAGATTACATAGGTAACCAGTGTTTGCTTCATTTTATAGCCATCAAAATAGATTCAATTTCTTCAACCTCCTTCTCAATAGATAGCCCCCTTCTACAACTAACTTGAATACTTTTATCAAGAAAAAACCCTATAATTGTAGCTACAACCTCCCTCTTCCTCCATTCATACTATAACTTCATATATTTGTAGGCCTATAATATTGGTCCTTCATTCCTTCAATAACTTCATCTCCCTTTGAATGCAGGGTGTTTCATTTTTTAGCATGGAAGAATAAAAGTAAAATCAATGTTTGGTGCTTCCTTCTTTTAGCTTTCATGTGCTGCAATATTGTTCCTATGCACGACACCCCTCCTATAGATATTTCTACAAGTTTCATTAGGAATGTAGCCATTAACTGGCACATTCTTCCTTTAATAATAATCTCGATGTCACTTTACTGCAAATCTCCAAACTGGTGCTCCATTTTTGGCATGGGAGAATAGGTTGTTTCACTTTTCGCTACTTAGTGTTTAAAGATTGTGTCCCCTTCCTTTATTTTTCCATGCACATAGAGAGTATCATATAAAAGTTCACCTGCGATATTCCTTCCATATTACGTGGTTGCACGAGAGACTCACTGCTTTCCATTTTAAAAACTAGCACTTGGATCAGGACGAGAGGCAAGGGTTATTCAGATAGAAAATTATATCTAGATGATAGGCTATTTGTGTCAACTTTGCCCAGAATTTTTGTCAGCCTCGCCATTTTTTTAGGTTTCCAGCGACCAAGGAGATGGTGGCGGGTGGGTTATAATTTCGGTTGGAATTTTCATTAGCCTCCTAGATTTTTGGCCTTCTGATAATTGCAAAAAAGGTGGTGGAGGCGGTTGTTGGCTGCTTTGGGAATAGGGTGGCGTTTGTTGGGCTGCATGGATAGAGAAGGCTGTGGAAATTAAATGCTAGTTCGCATTAGCATTAATTGTTATATGCTTTCTATGTATTGTTGATCGTCATAATATCAACTACCCTTTAACGCCTCGGGGAACAAAACGAATGTTTGGTAAATTTTCAATGAGGCATTGTTTGGTGTCGTTCTGCTGCTATACCTAATATGAGATCCATGAACGATGAGGGTAAGCTTCTGTGAGGGTACAAGTTGGATTAAGCTTTGTGCAGCTTCTACAAAGGTGGGTGGAGGTTATTTTGTGTTTTTTGCAAGGGCGGGTGGTTGGAAATGTAAAATAAATGTCACCTGTGATAATATTTTTCTTATTTTTTTGCAGGCAAGTTGGCAAGAAGATGTTTATTTGAAGCAAGTGGGAAGAGGTGCATGTGGAAGAAACCCTTCGCGATATTGTTTGATTTTTGGTTGGTGGTTATATTGCTTCATTTGCCATAAGGTACTGTTGATTGTTTCAAATACCTTGTATGATTTATGGTTCGCATTTTCTGTGCATGGTTTTGCATGGATTTGATACTATAATTTTTTGTGGTTTTATGTTTATGGTTTCTGTTATCTGCATTTGTTTGGAGGCTTCGAGAAATAAGGCAGCCTAGAGAAAGTTGGCGGAAAGAGGTTTGTTTGAAATGGTTGGCAAGAGGTGCATATGCAAAAAAATGTTTCCCATATTGTTTCATTGGATTTTCCATAAGGTGATATTGATTATGGTTGTGTTTCTTAAGCTATATTGTTTCATTTTGGAGAAGGTGCTATTGAAAAGTCTGTATTTTTTCAATTTTTGAGGAGATTGTGTTGAGAAAGGAGTTTTTTTTGTATGGGTTTGTTACTGTCAACTTTCATAGGGTTTGTGTTTAATGTTTGCGTTTGGTGGCTATGTTTGCAACGAAATTAAATTGTAGAGGATATGGAGTTTTTTGTCGATTGTAATTGTATAGCTCAACCTATATTGTGGCCTTTTGCATGTGGGTGGTTGCAGAAAGTAATGTTGTTTGATTTATGTCTTTCATTTTATGTTTATGGATGGAACAGATAAAAATAATTAATGTTGTTGATTCTATGTTGAAAAGTTTGTATTCTTTCAATTTCTGAGGAGATTGTGTTGAGAAAGGAGTGTTTCTTGAAAGGGTTTGTTACTATCAACTTTCGTAGGGTTTGTGTTTAATGTTTTCATTTTGTGGCTATGTTTGTAATGAAATGAAATTGTAGAGGATATGGAGTTCTTGTTGATTTTTATTGTATAGCTCGGCCTATATTGTGGCTTTCTACATGTGGGTGGCTATAGCTATAGAAAGTAATGTTGTTTGATCTATGGCTTTCCTTTTCTGCTTATGGTTGGAACATAATAAAATAATTAATGTTGTTGATTCTATGTTTGGTTACATTAGGTATTATTGGTTATTATTGTCTTCCTTAGGCTATATTGGGTATATTTTAATATCAATATATATATGTAACATTAAAATTGTTAAGGTTATGGAGTTTTGGTTGATTCTTATTATATAGCTTGGGCTATATTGTGGCTTTGTGCATGTGGGTGGCTGTTGAAAGTAATGTTGTTTGATTTATGGCTTTCATATTCTAGTTATGGTTGGAACATAATAAAATAATTAATACTATTGATTCTATGTTTGGTTACATTAGGTATTATTGATTAGTGTTGTTTGCCTTAGGGTATATTGCATATATTTTAATATGAATATATATAGGTAAGATTAAATTTGTTAAGGTTATGGAGTTTTGGTCGATTCTTATCGTATAGCCCAGGCTATATTGTTGCTCTTTGGATACAAGTGGTTGTTGAAACCAATGTTGTTTGGTTTATGGCTTTCGTTTTATGGTTATGGTTAGAACAAAATAAAATAATTAATGTTGTTGATTATATGTTTGGTTACATTAGGTTGGTTGGTTTATGGCTTTCAGTTTGTGGTTATGGTTGCAATGGAATAAAATAGTCAATCCTATTTACTTTGTCATAGCTTCCATTGGGCATTGTCAATTATAGTTGTGTTGCTTAAGCTATATTGTTTCATTTTGGAGAAGGTGTTGTTGAAAAGGTTGTATTTGTTCAATTTTCGAGGAGATTGTGTTGAGAAATGAGTTTTCTTTGTATGGGTTTGTTACTTTCAATTTCATAGAGTTTGTGTTGAATGTTTACGTTTTGTGGCTATGTTTGGAACATAATAAAATTGTAGAGGATATGGAGTTTTTGTTGATTGTTATTGTATGGCTACATGTATATTGTTGCTTTCTGCATGTGGGTGGTTGCAGAGAGTAATGTTGTTTGATTTATGGGTTTCATTTTCTGGTTATTGGTGGAAAAGAATAAAATAATTAATGGTGTTGATTCTATCTTTGGTTACATTAGACCTATTATTGATTATTGTTCTCCACCTTAGGCTATATCGGTTATATTTTAATATCAATATATATATGTTACATTAAAAATGTTAAGGTTATGGAGTTTGGGTTGATTCTTATTGTACATAGCTTGGGCTATATTGTGGCTTTTTGCACATGGGTGGAGCAGGTGTTCAAAGTAATGTTGTTTGATTTATGGCTTTCATATTCTGGTTATGGTTGGAATAGAATAAATTAATTAATGTTGTTGATTCTAGGTTTGGTTACATTAGGTATTATTGATTATTGTTCTTTGCCTTTGGCTATATTGCATATATTTTAATATGAATATATATAGGTAGGATTAAAATTGTTAAGGTTATGGAGTTTTGGTTGATTCTTATTGTATAGCCCAGACTATACTATTTCTTTTTGGATTTGGGTGGGTGTTGAAACCAATGTTGTTTGATTTATGCCTTTCATTTTTTGGTTATGGTTGGAATAGAATAAAATAATTAATGCTATAGATTCTATTTTTGGTTACATTAGGTATTGTTGATTACTGTTCTTTGCCTTAGACTATGTTGGGTATATTTTAATATGTATATATATGTGTATATATATACATATATATGTGTAGGTATATACATGTATTTATGTATATATTAATTTCCTATGGGTCTCTCTTCATGGATTGCATTTAGTAGATATGTTTGTAATGGGGAAAAATCCTTGACTAGAATAAAATTTATGGCTTTTGTTTTGTGGTTATGGTTGGAGCAGAATAAAATAATTAATGTTGTTGATTCTATGTTTGGTTACATTAGGTATTATTGATTATTGTTCTGTGCCTTAAACTATGTTGTTTATATTTTAATATGTATATATATGTGTATGTATATATGTATATATGTGTAGATATGTACACACACACACACACACATATTTTCAGTGGGTCTCTCTTTATGGCTTGCATTTAGTCGATATGTTGGCAATAGAGAAAAATACTTGACCTTATGTAGTTTTTCTCAATTGTAACTGTCTTGATTTTCCATAAGGTACTGTTGATTGTTTCAAATATGTTGTCTAATTTATGTTTTGTGTTTTCTATATATGGTTTTTCATGGATTTGGTACTATGATTTTTTTTTATTTATGGCTTCAAGTTTGTGGTTATGGTTGCAGTGGAATAAAATAGTCAATCATATATGCTTTAGGTTAGCTTCCATTGTGGATTGTCGATTATAGTTGTATTGCTTAAGCTATGTTGTTTCATTTTGTAGAAGGTGTCGTTCAAAAGGGTATAATGTTTTAATTTTCGAGGAGGTTGTGTTGAGAAAGGAGTGCTTCTCCTATGGGTTTGTGACCTCCAATTTTCAAAGGGTTTTTGTTTAATGTTTTCATTTTCTTGGTATGTGTGCAAGAGGATAAAATTGTTAAGGTTATGGAGTGCTTGTTGATTGTTATTGTATAGCTTAGGCTATATTGTGGCTTTCTGCATGTGGGTGGCTGTTGAAACCAAAGTTGTTTGATTTATCGCTTTCATTTTCTAGTTACGGTTGGAATAGAATAAAATAAGTAATTTTGTTGATTCTATGTATGTTTGGTTACAGTAGGTATTATTGATTATTGTTTTCTATATTAGGCTATATTGGGTATATTTTTATAGCAATATATATGTGTATATATATACGTATATATCTGTACATATATACATACATTTATATATATATTAATTTTGTGTGGCTCTGTCTTTATGGCTTGTATTGAGTGGATATGTTGGAAACAGGGAAAAAATCCTTGACCTTATTCAGTTTTTGACAATTGTTATTGTTTAGCTTAGCCTGTATTTTGTCATTTTCGATCCTGAAGGTTATGTTCAAAATGCTATATTGTTCCAATTTTCAATAAGGTGTTGTCCATATAAGAGAAAATTATTTGTTAAAAAAAATTATGTTTCATTTATGGACACGTTATATGGGTCAACTGTTGATAGGATTCTCTTTAATATTTGCATTTTGTGGTCATGTTTGCAAGGGATAAAATTGTTGAGGTTATGTAGTTTTTTGTCGATTGTTATTGTATGGTTTGGGCTATATTGTGGCTTTCTACATATATTTATATTTATATTTATACATATATACATATATTTATATATAGTTCAATTTGTTGTTGCTGATTATATTTATGTATATGGTTTGTAATTGTTATTCTGCAAGAATGTGCTATTGAGAAGGCTATATTGTTTTAATTTTTTCATAGGCATGTGTTGAGAAATGAGTATATTTTAACTTGGGTTTGTTCCTATGAATCTTTGTGGGTTTATGTTTACGGTTATCGTTTTGTGGATATGTTTGGAATAGAATAAAATTGCTGCTATTATGCACCATTGCCACTAAAGAGGAACAAAAATTAAAACAATACAACCTTTTCAACAACAACTTGTCCAAAATGAAACAATATATTCTTAAGCTATCAAGATATCAAACTTGATGAATATTACCACTTTCTAAAAATACCAAACTTCAACATATACATATATATACATCTGATTTTAGATAGTTACATGTCTACACCTTTTATAGCCATCAATGCATTCCAACCACCTTCACATAGATTCCACAACTCATGAATGCACTTGCACCTTCACAGAATCTTGCCATCCTTGGTCATAGCTACCTTCAAAAACAAGATAGACCCTCAAAATGACACCGAACAATATGTTTCCAATAACTACAATGCCATTTGTTCCACAAATGTGTGTATGTATACATAGGCTGACTAGAATGAGGAGGAACAAGACAAAGGCTACTTTGGAAGATGGAAACCATAAATCGAACAATATAGCATAAGGCAGATGATACTAGTGAACAATGCCTTGTGCAAATCAGTATGGACTACATAACATTAACTATTTCATTACATTAAAAATAGAAGATAACATCCAAGCACCTTCACATAGATTTCACATCCGATGAACATAGTTGCACCTTTACAAATGCCTGCCATCCTCACTCACAACTATGTTTAACAACAACATAAACATAGTGAATGACATCCAACAATATGTTCTCGATAACTACATAGGCATTCATTTTACAGACATATGTATGTATACATAGCCTGATTGGGATGAGGAGCAACAATGCAAGGGCTGGTGTTGTAAATGGAAGCCATAAATGAAAAAAATAGCGTAATGGAGATGGGAACATTGAACAATGTGTGACACAAAGCAACATGAACTACATAAAATTAACTATTTTATTGCATTGTAACCACCCCCATAAAACAAAAGACATAAATGAAACAATATTCTTATCAATAGTCACCTCGATGGCCATAGGTGCAAAACACTAAAAGACATTGCGAGAAATCCATAGAAAAACATCTATGCACAAGCCGAACCATAAACCAAACAATATTGCTGCGAAGAAACAATGTACTCTCTTTTCAATGGAACCCTATCAAAAGGCAACAAGATACCCTAAAACAATGGAACCTATATAAAATTAACTATTTCATTGTGTTGCAACCATCACACACTAAAGTGTAGCTTCCAACAATGGCTCACATGGAAAACCCAAAAAACACATAAATCTGCCACTAACAGATTGACTCAAAATCCGCACCCGGAGAACACGGACCCAAAATGAACCGATATTGGTTTCAATGGTAACTAACATGCGAAGAGTCACCAAAAAAAGAGGAGAATAAATATTTTGCAACCATTCACACACATCAGAAGCCATAAATGAAACAATATTCCCATCAGTCATGCAGATGGAAGAACCCACAAAACACAAGAAAACTTGATTTGAAGATCCACCAAAAAAACACTAGATGAACTATTTTGCAACCATTCCCACAAAACAAAAGCCATAAATGGAATAGTATAGCCAACAATCACCCACATGCAAAAATCCACAATTGTCAACTGTTGATGGCTAGCCTCGATTATTTTTCTTGGGTTAGTTTCTTCCTATGCAATTTTTTTTGTGCTTTGATATATATATATATATATATATATATACGTGTGTGTGTGTGTCTATATATATATATGTATACATATACATAGACACACACATATATATGTAGATATGTGTGTATATATATGTATGTATGTGTATATGTATGTGTATATATGCATATATATATGTGTTAATATGTATATATATGTATATATATGCATATATATGTATATATATGTATATATATGCATATATATGTATATGTATATGTACATATAACATCCAAAACATTGACTATTTTGTTCTGTTGCAACCATAGATGGTAAATGGAAGCCACAAATCTGGGTTGTTTTTTACTAGGTAATTTTCTACTTATAGTGCGATTTCTTGTGGTTTGATATATATAAATATATATATGTGTATATATATATATGTATCTATATATATATGTATACATATACATATATATATGTACTTATATGTATATGTATATGTATATATGCATAAATATGTATTTATATGTATATATATGTATATATATGCATATATATATATGTATATATATCTTAGTATAGATATGTGTATATATATGTATGTATATATATATGTATATATAATGTCCAAAACATTGACTATTTTGTTGTGTTGCAACTATAGATGCTAAATGGAAGCCACATATGGAACAATATAGCCTAAGGTGGACATCAACGGAATGAATTCCATAACATTAACTTCTTTATTCCATTATAACCATTGCCATACAATGCTGAAATTCATAGTTATAGACCTATGCAAAGGCTTTCATGTGAAAGGTTGGTCCATATACAACTTATCTGTATACACATTTATGTATATGTAGATTTGTATGTATATATGTATATATATACATGTATATATAATGTGCATAGCTTTTGGTATATATGTGTGTATGCATATATATGTATATGTATATGTATATGTGCGAACCCCAATCCTAGTACTTGCAAAACAACATGAGTAAACAAGTCAAACAAGGAATTGCAAGCTAAAACAAGGATTCTCCATGAAATCCATTTACAACATTCAAATTAGGAATAAAATAGTGAAGAACACAATGAAAATGACAAAACAAAGATTAAATCCTAATTAGAAAAGAAAACACATGATCCCATGGGGGAATTGATGCCAATTTGATGTGAAAATTGGCCCTTTCCCAATCCATAAGATGCAAACTTGATGTGTTGATGAAAATTTGATCCACTTTGTTGATGTTGAAGAGTGCTCTGAGCTAAAATATGCAAAACCTAACTATGATTCAAGAATGATTGATGAAATTTGATGGATATTTGAGCATAGTAACTTTGCATAATTTGTAGATGATGAAATGAGGATATGAGCTCTTTATTTATAGAGTTCCAAGATGGATGAATGTCCAAATTTGAGCAATGTGGGACTAACATTTATCCAATGGCACGATGCCACTTGTCAATCTATGAATGGATGAAAGATGTGCAAGATTTGGGGATTGTGCCAATAAATGCATAATTTTGAAATTCAGATTTGTTGAAATGATTTGCAAGAGGGAAGGGAAAATGCAATAAATGCCCCTTGGCTCAAGGAAAAGGACATGTAAGAGGAAGTTATTGCCTTGTTGGATGTACATGTTGAATTGGAATTTTTGAATTCAAATTGAGAGAATATTCCAAAAGATGCCTTGTGAGGAAAATAGAGATTTAATAAATGAATTAAATCTATTTTCATGTGCAACTTGCATTATCTAGAGGATGGGACATGAGATGAGATTAAATTAATCATGGGTTAATTAATTTAATGAGAGAGGTTAAATGATGTGACCTTTTTGACTCAAATTTCTGGATTTATTTAAATCAAGAGAGGAATATGACAAGAGATTAATTAAATAAGGATTTAGATTTATTTAATTAAAAGAGATGGTGTTAGATTAAATCAAATAAGGTTTTAATTTATTTAATTTAATGGATAGACTTTAGAGATTTAATCAAATAAAATTAATTTAATTAAATAGGGATAATTAGATTAGATGAATTGATTTAATTAACAAAAGTGATGACTTGAATAGATAAAATGATTTATTTAATTAAGAGAGAAATTGATGAATTTAATCAGATAGGGGAATTTGATTAAATGGTTAGACCGAGGGATGATTATGGAAGAAACGATGTTAGTAGTCAGGATTAGATACACAATGCCAATAAGTATATTTTACGTGTCTACATTTTTCCCCTCTTTGAAACAATGCACTCGTTGTGTTGGTTCAAAGAATAAACAATCTTGATCAAAGCCAAAATTTTTGATATTTTCAAAAACTTGCCCCACTAGTGCATGGCGAGAGAAAACATGCCATAATAATGCCCCCTCGAGAGATTGGACCAAAATTTTAATTTTTGGGTGATCTTGCGAAAAAAAGAGGACAAAGTACCCGACAGGTCCGAAAAGGCTCCAGGAGGCTAAAAAACATGTCTAAACGCAATAAAATGATGTAAAACATGCCTCAACTAGACAAAAACAGGTTTGGGGGTCCAAAACCCTAGTAAGACAGCCAAACAGGGTGAAAAAACCTTAATTTTTAGGCTTAAAAGAGGCCTGAGGGGTCACTTTCAAGTCATTTTCAAACAACTCCAATAGTGACCTCGAGATTTGACCTTAGACCTCTTGATGATATGGCGCAAAAACAGCTTCCTTTACACATTTCTGATCAAGTTCGGACATACTAGTGGCCACCCAGCATTGGGGCACCAGTAAGTGGTCCTTACGCGAGCTTCGTCTTTCATTTAATGCTTCAATTAATGCTTTAAAGAGTTGGTCCACTTGTAGCGGCGCTATATAGTGCTGCTCATAAGACAAACTGCGCTGCTTGGTGCTGAATAGCGCCACCACGGTGTACTTTGGAGTTTAGAAACTCTGACGCTAAGCTCAGGGCTTGCGGGTGGATTTACAAAGTACGACGCGGTGACAGTAATTTTGCTCAAACTGCACCATTGAGAGGGAAATTGCACCACGACAGTGCGGTTTTTCTTTTTTTTTCAGCCCTAGCGTTATAGTTTGATTAAAATCAAACTGCGATGCCATCACGGGTTGCACCATTGAGGAAATTTTTTGAACACTCGATCATAAATTTTTCAAAATTTTTAACACGTTGACCTTCCTTGATGCAGGATGGGGCGAGGGAGCTTTACTCCTGGGAGCACAGGTCATGTGACCTAGCCGGCTATCTGCAAGACCTAAGCGACAGGGACCAGGATCGACTCTAGATTGCGGGGTTGTCGCACATTACGTACGCAACACCCATGTGTACTCATCTAGGGATGCTGTTAGCGCTGGCCGAGAGGTGGCACAGCGAGACGTTCTTGTTTCATCTTCCCACTGGCGAGGCCACTGTCACTCTAGAGGACGTTTGGCAGATTTTACAATTTCCTATTCACAGTCACTGGGCGATCTTTGACATGGATGAGGGACACAAGGCTTGCTTTTGAGTCCTTGCTACTGACGAGATTGTCTTCTGCGAGGGGCAGATAGAGCTTGAGCAACACAGGATCCTAGCACCCCCTACCGCTGGGTGATTGCAGCCATCATTTCAGGTCTTGTTGCCCCTAACAGGTGAGGGCAATATTTTAGTCCCAGCTGGGGATCCTGTTGGGAGCGGATGGTTCGAGATAGGCCGGTTTGTTTTGCTTGGGGGCTTGTACTTCTAGTTTCACTTTACAGAGACCTCCATGAGTATGTTTATATGGATGGAAAAGCGTTGGGAGCAGGGGTGACCCTACTTCATGTCTGGGCATGGAAGCACATGTCTATGCTACGTCTACGTGTCGTTCCAGTTCTGATGGGGGCAGATGATCTGCTTGTGGCACAATACAGAGGCGGTGTGTCATTCACTCATACCGGTGAGCATGAGATCTCCTATTGGAGGAGAGTCTTGGATGAGATGCAGGTTTTCACCTGGTGACCCTACCTTGGTTGGCCTAGATGGGCTGACGATGCCGATCAGATATTCTACTGCCGTTAGGACTGGTACATGCAGGGGTGGGAGCATACTATGGTCCAGAGGTACCTACCTGGGCACGTGCAACATCAGTTCAGGGAGCCACAGAATCGTCCTGATGGTGAGTATGTAGCTGTCTTTTCCCGCACCATGACACAGATTTCATGGGGGCAATATATTCCTGCTTTAGAGGCAGTGGACAATTTTTGACAGCTGGTGGCCCGACCATGGGCTTATGATCAGGGTTTAGCAGATCTAGGCACCACTTAGGCCTACAGGGATTGGTTTCAATCTCCTCTTCGGTTGATGATTTCGGGTGTAGTCCCTGATGTGTGGAGAGTCAAAGGCAGAGGGGGAGGTCGAGGATGGAGAGCTGAGATTCAATAGGACCCACCACTAGTGCCCCCAGTCTAGCCAGTGCACGAAGACGTGCACATGTAGGACCAGCAACAGGAGCCACCACGAGACAAGGATCAACCTCGGGTGTAGCCACAGGTGCAACCAACGGGTCAGGCAGATGCACTAGACACTTTGATTGCGCAGTTGCAGGCCTAGGTTCAGGCCGTGACAACCGAGAGAGACTAGGCGAGGGTTGAGAGAGAGCAGCTTAGGGCTGAGAGGGATCGGGTCGTGCAGCAGAGACAGGCTGCAGAGCTACAGGCAGCTACCGAGCTAGGCTGCAGGCAGCAGATAAAGAGCATGACAGCCTCCTCCTCCCAGGGTACAGTGTCAGTTCAGTCCTATAGGGATGCCATCTGAGAGGCAGAGTATTACCAACGGTCCTATCACGAGTCCGTACCCAGAGCAGAGTGGGTCCCAAAGTACTCAGAGCAGGCCAGCCATAGACCAGCAAAGGGTCACAGTGATAGGGGCGAGGGTAGCATTTATAGGGACCAAGCTTGATCGAGATGTTATGATACTTTTTGCGTCTTATGGGCTCATTTTTGATAGCCCGATGGGCCTTTTGTATTGATTGACACATATGTACAGTGATCCGATTTATTATTGTATTATGACAGTTACGTAATGATATATATATGATTCGATGATGATTTTGATATGATGCATTGTGTATTCTTTATTTATGCATGTATGGTTCTACTTCTATATGCTGTGGATGCTTTTATTTCTAATGATGTATGCATTATGATTATGACTAACAAATCTATATTATGTTAACCTATGATATGCAAAAGTGATGATCTATTTATGCAAATGTGATGGTCTAATATGTGAAATGATATGATCTATGTGCACATGATAAATGATGTGTAATATGCTTATATCTGTGATGATTATGGATGGATGTATGCTTTGTAAGTGATGGATTGTGATATGATGCAAATGAGATGGTTTTATGTAATGCCAATGAGGTGGTTTTTTAAGATGCTTAGAAGAATAAAAAATGCTATTATCTTAAACATATTAAATGATGATGTAATGTTTGTGCTATATTTTAATAGGATGCAATGATATGTTAATGCAAAGTGATATGATGATACGTAATGTAATGTGAACGTAATGTGGTGAGATGATGTCATAATGTTATGCAAGTATATATGCTAATGAATTAAATGCCTATATACCTATTGTTTATGATTATGCAAAAATGATTATGCTATGCAATGATTTATGTGATAGATGTAATGTGATGCAAGAAATGGATGCAATGAATGCTTATGATAACCTATTTGTATGATGATTGAAATGTAATGCGTATGTTTCCTATATGATATGTTTATGCAATATGCTAATGATTTGTGGATGCAAGATCCATGACGATGATGGTGATGATAATCAACTGTCACAGTACCTTGTTAGTGTGGTTAGCAAGGACAGAAGAAGTCATTTCAACAAGACACAAGATGATGCAAATGAAAATGATGATAATGATGATTTCTTGCTGAGGAATTGGGATTTTCAAAGGGCCAAATTTTCTTATGTTTGATAATGCACTTGGTACGATGCATCAAGGTATAGAAAACCAGGATGGTGTTTGTACCCAATGTGATAGACTTTGACTTGACAAATAGATAGGAGTATTCTTGCTCATACCTGACATACGAAAACCTTGCTAGGATGTACTTCAGAAGTTTTAGACACCTCGGACCAAAACACGGAAAGGTAAACCTATCCATGCAATAGTCAACAAGTTGTCCTAGACCTCTTCCATACATACCTAACAAAGCAAGTATTCACCGAGGTTATATTACAAGAACGCCCAACAAACACAACAGATAAAAGATAATGATCATTGCCCCATTCCTATTTCTCTAAATCCTCTATTTTTGGGATATCATCGAGAAGTCCTTGGAATGAGCGCAATAAGAAAAGTCAAGAGATAAAGAAAAAGTAAACAAACAAGCTGATTCTCTTCAATACCGCTAACCAAAAGGGAATGTGTTTTCAAGGATAGGAACCAAAATTATTGCCAAAAGATAATACTCATTGTAGGAAGGATGCATCCTAGGACATGTTAGTGGATGGTGACATGTCATTTCATTTATCCAAAGTGCTCCTTCTGATAAATAATGCCCATTGAAGGAAGGATTCATCCTAGGACATGATGCTATCAGATGATTGATATGGGACTAATTCAGATGATGAGTTATCGATACAAAGAGTTGACCAACTTGCTTATGTACTGACTTAGACCTGAGACTTGACGTTTTGAGTTTTCACTTTTAAGTTGCTAGACTTGTCTCTAACTATTTCACCAAAGTTTGAGGATGACGACTAGTTTATTATGGATGGTGTTATTGCAGGTGCAAGCGAGATGAGGTGGATGGATTTTTTCAAATATTTGGATGTTTTTGGTCATTTTGAGATGTTTTGAGGCTATTTTTGGTCTTTTTGAGATTTTCAAATGTTTTGATTTTTTTGATTTTCCAAATGTTTTGGGATTTTTTTAAATTTGACCAAGAGACTAACTTAAAGACCTATCCTAGGGGTCTTGAGGGCTGATCAACAGATTAGCCTTGCCTACGTTATACATGCAGAGACTACGTAGTTTGACTAACGACTTGACCAATTTACAGATGAAGATATACATGATGAAATGTCATTTTATTTTAACAGACTCCTAAAGGACTGACCTAAGTGTCTTAGGGGATGATCGAAGATCAACCTTGCCTATGTTCAAACTCAGAGATGACGTAGTTCGACAAGACGACATTGTTTTTGACTTTTTGAATGACTTTTTGACTTGTTTTTGGATTTTGATATGATTTGGATGTTTTTGGATTTTCTGGTGTTTTGATGCTTTGATGTTTTTGGATTTTCTGATTTTAGGACTTCAAGAATATACATGAATCCGACCCGATAAGAACATGCCCCCAGCGTGATGCAATAGACTACTCCAATAAAGGCAGGACAAATTGACCTTGAGGATGGGCCGAGTAGTAGGAGAGATCATGATACGAAAACAGGACCAAGCTATGGTGCAAATGTGAGTGGATGTGTGATGGATGGTGATCCAGATGCGATGGATAATGGAAGCATGATGGATGGATGATGCAGAACAAGCTGTACAGATCCTGGTGGATGGAAAGTGCTTATTTATGCAAGGCGCCTATTTTCCAGGTTTTCACCAAGGTATTTGTCCAAAGTGCCATCGAAGTGGTTTTCACTAGAGGACAATTTTTGATCCTTTTTCTGATTTTTTTTGGATTTTTTGTTTTTTGCTTTTTTATTTTGTTGTCACCAAGACACCTGTTTGCTAGGTTTTCACCAAGGTAACCATTTTTTAAGGACATTTTATGATTTTTTGGATTTTTTGGTTCTATACCTTGAAAGATTTAGGCATAAAACTTTTTGAGATGAGAGCTATTCATGGGCTCCTGCAGAGGTTCCCCTTCGGGTGTTGATAACTGATATGCCCCTGACTTATAACTTGCTATGATGATGAAAGTTCCTAACCAATTAGGTTCGAAATTTTCTTTGTTGCTTGGGTTTGGGACATTCTTCTGATTCTCTTTTAACACTAGTTCTCCAACCTGGAACATCTTGCTTCTGATTTTCTTATTGTAGCTCCTTTTGAGTCTATTCTGATAGACTTGAAAATGATTCAAGGCATCTATACGTCACTCATCCAGTAGCTCCAGCTCATTTAGTCTTGATACTCTGTATTCTTCATCTGTGATGAGGTTTTGCAGTGATATCCTGAGGGATGGGAGCTCGATCTCTATGGGGAGTACTGCTTCTGATTCGTAGACCAGGGCGAAGGGGGTCACATCGGTGGGTGTGCGGATGCTGGTTCGATAGGCCCAAAGGGTGGGATTAAGCTGCAAATGCCAGTCATGACCTGCGTCATTGACTGTTTTCTTGAGGATTTTTAGAATGGTTTTTTTTGTAGCTTCTGCTTGGCCATTTCCTTGGCGATAGTATGGGGTGGAGAAGCGATGTTGGATTTTGAATTTTTTGCATAAGTCGTAGACATCCTAATTTTTGAATGGTGTCCCATTATCTGAGATAATGGCTTATGGGACCCCATAGTGGCAAATAAGATAGTTCAGGATGAACTTAGAAATCTGCTTCCCAGTTATATACATCATGGGTATGGCCTCCACCTACTTAGTAAAGTACTCTATTGCGGTTATGATGAATTTGTGGCCATTAGATGAGGTGGGTGTGATTTTTCCAATGAGATCTAGTCCCCACTACGAAAAAGGCCATGGTGTGACGATAGGATGAAGCTCTTGAGCTGAAGCATGGATGAGGTCCCCATGCTGCTGACATTGTAAACACTTTCTGGCATGATCATGTGCTTCTCTTTCCATTGTGGGCCAATAATACCCCATCCTCAGCAATTTCTTGGCTATGATTATTCCACTCGAGTGTGAACCACATATACCGTTATGAACTTTAGTTAGAGCAGTTAATGCCTCCTCAATGTTTAGGCAGCACAATAGGGTTCCTTCTATGCTCCTACAATACATGGTATCACCTAGGATGACAAATCTGGATTCCTTTTTGACAAAGGTTCGCTTTAGGTTTGAAGGTAGGTCGGTGGGTATGACTCCTATACAAAGGTATGTATAAACATCATGATACCAAGGATCACCGGGGCCAATGATTTTTCACATGAATTCTGATTCTGGTACCTCGAATGTGGGCATGAGAAGCTGCTCAATCAAGAATTCATATTTTGGAACATTGTTGGGGATGTTAAGTAGGGATCCAATTGTTGCCATGGCGTCTGCTACTCTGTTGTTGGTTCTAGGAATATGCTCAAATGTTATTTCAATGAAGGATTCTCTGAGAGTCTCCACCAATTTCTTGTATGGAGTGAGCTTGTTGTCCTTGGTCTGGTATTCATCGTTCACTTGATTTATGATCAATTGGGAGTCTCCATGCACTTTGAGAGCTATGATGTTCCATTGTACTACTATTCTAAGACCTATAGTCAAAGCCTCATATTTCACAATGTTATTGGTGCACGAAAATGCCAGTTTGTATGACCTTGGTATGTAATCCCCTTGTGGGGTGATGAAGAAGACACCAACTCCTAATCCATATTGTGTGTATGAGCCATCGAAGTATAGTTTCCAGTGGTTAGCTACGTTGAGATTAAAAATGGATTCATCTGGAAACTCTAAGACAAGAGGGTTCTCTAAATAGATTGGTGCCTCTGCTAGTTGATCTGTAATGACTTGACCCTTAATTGCTTTCCACTCAACATACTCAATGTCGTACTCTGACAATATCATCACCCATTTTTCCATTCTTCCTATGAGCATTTCCTTTGATAGTAAATATTTGAGGGGATCAATTTTGGCAATGAGCTTTATCTTGTGTGCCAACATGTAATGTTTGAATATTTGGGATGCAAATACTACTGCGAGGCATGCTTTCTCGATGAATGAATAGTTTAGATCATGCCCAACCATTGTCCTACTGATATAGTAGATAGCTCTTTTCGTTCCATTTTCGTCATGCTGAGCTAGGAGAGCTCCAAGGGATGCTATTGTTGCTGACACGTATAAGATCAATGGTTTCTTTGGGATGGGTGGCATTAAGACTGGTGGTGTCAGTAGATATTCTTTGATTTTGTTAAATTCCTCTTCACACTTGGTATCCCACTTGTACGCTACTCCCTTGTGGAGTAGGTGAGAGTATGTGTTCTGTTTGTCCACGAGTTGTGCTATGAATCTTTGAATGGATTGTAGTCTTCCTTGGAGACCTCTTAGTTGCCTTAATGTATTTGGTGCTTCCATTTCAAGAATTACTTTTACCTTTGCTGGATCCACCTCAATGCCCCTCATTGATACTATATATCCTAGCAATTTACCTGATTGTACGCCGAAGATGCACTTCTTTGGGTTTAGTCTGACTTTGTACTCCTCCAGTCTGTCAAAAATAGCACTTAGGGTTGCTATGTGATCTTTTCTCTTTCTTGACTTAGCTAGAATGTCGTCAACATAGTCTTTGAATATTTTATGGATCATGTCATGGAATATCAATGCCATGGCCCTTTCATATGTTGCTCCTACATTCTTTAGGCTGAATGGCATCATGTTCCAGCAGTAAGTCCCCCATGGACAAGTGAAAGCCGTCTTATGTTGGTCCTCCTTAGCTATCATGATTTGATTGTATCCTGAGAATCCATCCATTAGTGACAACATCTCATGTCCCACTGTCATATCTACTATCATGTTGATGTTGGGAAGCGGAAAGTCATATTTTGGACATGCCTTGTTCAAATCCCTGAAGTATGTGTAGATTCTAATATTTTCGTCAGGTTTTGAAATAGGTACCAAGTTTGATACCCATTTTGGATAGTCTATTGGTCAAATGAATCCTGCATCTAATAAATTTTTTAGCTCCATTTTGACCAATAGGGTGATTTGAGGATGCATTTTTTGAAGCTTTTGTTTGACAGGATTTGCTTCTGGATACACTGCTAAATGGTGGACCACAGTATTTAGATCAAGTCCTAGCATGTCAGCATAACTCCATGTGAAGTTTATTTGTCTTTCCCTTAGGAATGCTGCTAGGAGCTCTTGCTCTTTTGATAGTAGTGATTCCGCATAGAATGTGATATGTGGGGTCTCCTCTGTTCCTAGGTTGACCGGATTGCATTTTTCGGCTAAGACTGCTAACTTTTCCTGATGAATGGCTCTTAAAGGAAGATTGAATCCCCCATCCTCGGGTGCCTTAAAGAGGTTTTCACTGTTGCATGTGTCCTTTCTTTTTACTTTTTTCTTGTCAGAGAATGCCACAGTGTGGTTTTCACTCAAGGACTTGGATATTACTCTTAATTTCTCACTTTTGCAACTAAAGGATTCAATCGTTTCCCCATAATAGACATGTGTGTCCAATTCCATTATAAACCCTACTTTGTGATCTCCCTTTGGAATGTTATCCCATAATCCCATGAATTCTGAGAGTGCTTCATTGTTTTTGAATGTATCTAGAACTGGTGGTCCTCGTTGGTCGTAGTCGATGAGTTGGGGATAGACTAGACGAATGTCATGATCTTGATGGTCTGTTTCAAAGGATAGGGTACTAATCATGTACAGGGTGGTATTCTTGAATAGCCTGGGTAAGTTGGGTGTGGGATCCTCATCATCGCTACTAGTACAGACATCGGTTACATCAAATGTAAAATTATCTATGACACAGCCTGTAGATACAGGTAGGTGTAGTTTTGCGGGGGTTGGCTGAGGAGGATTGTTAACTGTTCTAACTAGAGGACTGCGACCACGTATGGTTATATTCGGAGGGGTACATATGAGGCCAAGATTTGTTATTGGTCGCGTCTCTGGCATGATAGGTATTATGAGCCCCATTGTCATTTTGGCCAAGTCCTTGATTTCTGTCATAGCCCATTGCGAGCATCATTTATAGACCCTTGCTTCTTTCATCCATTGGTAATTTAGGTGCTGGTCTTTCATTGTGATATAGCATGTGAGATGGATCTGCTTCAATAACCTCCCAGCCAAGATCTCCCCAACTTGTAAATTCAGGGTAGTCTTCAGGAGACGTTTGGGATGTGGAAGCTTCATTTGTTTGTGGGCATCCCCGTGATCTAGGAGATTGTGGTAACTCTCCTACCACAAAAGCATTATTAGGGAGCTTGTGGTTTCCACAGCCATTATCCTGGATGATAAGCTTGATGTCAGAGATGGTGGGAATGGTGGGAATGGCAGGTGTCTTTGTCGCATAAGTGGATGCGAGAGTGGCAGGATCGATGTAAGGTGTGGATGGGCCTCATCATTTTTTGGCACTTGGGGGATTTTGTAATATTTTTCTTCAAGATTTTTGCAATACAAGAAAGGTTCAGGATCTCTATGAACGGTAACTTCTTGTCCATTATGTGTGAATTTCACACATTGGTGGAAAGTTGATGCTACTACTTTCATCGCATGGATCCAGGGATGTCCTAAGAGGATATTATATGCTAAGTCAAGGTCCAAGACCTGACAAGTGGTTTCCATGATGGTCGGCCCTACTTGAATAGGGAGTTTGATTGTGCCCTGAGATACTCTTTCTTGTTCATCATATGCTCTTATCGTGATGCCCTTTCCTTTGTCGATAGAATCTTCTGATATTTTCAACTACTTGATGAGGCTTAGGGAACATATGTTCAAGCCCGCACCCCCATCCACCAAAACCCTTTTGATTTTTCTCTTGTGTACTATGGCTTCCAAGTGAAGTGCATGGTTGTGAGATGGTTGGGAGAGGAAATCCTGGTCAGAGAATGTAAGAAGATTAGGCATGATGATATTTCTGACCATAGCTTGGAATTGCTCTGCATCAAGATCTGCAGGGATAGTGGATGAGGCTAACACTTCCTCAAGGATCTTCTTATGAGCGGATGATATTTTTAACAACTCCATGATGGAAATGTGTGTTGGAATTCTCTTGAGTTGATCTAAGACATTATAGCCATTAGGAATGGATCTAGATGCAGGGACTCTATTTGGTTGGGATGATCCTACGATGGTTATTTTTTCACCTCTTGTGGTGACTCCATAATCTTCGACATAGGTTCCCTTGATAGTAATGACCATGTAGTCTTCATCTAAGGAGGTGACGACTGTTTCATACACATGATTTACTTTTGAGTGGATGCCTTTCCCTTTATCATTTTTATTCCCTTTGTTGCCATGATTCGACATCGGATTCGTGTATATTTTAAGATCCTGATTTCCTGTAGGTTGTTCCACGTTTATGATTCTTTTATCGATGAGATCTTGGACGATTTTTTTTAATCTCATGCAATTGTTTGTGGTATGGCCTTTGATTTTATGGAATTCACAAAGTTGATTCTCATTATACCAAGGACGTTTTACATCCAGTTCTTGGTAATTTTCAAAGGTAGGAGCCTTGATGAGTTTTTCGTCGATCAACTTTTCCATTATGTCTTCGAGTGGTTCCCCCAAAGTGGTGTATTTTCGTTTGGGATAACTCTTGCGCTGAGGTGGTCCTCTTTGGTCATTAAGGTTATTGATTGTTGGATTGTTGTTTTCCTGGTGTGTTGTGTGATGAGTGTTTTGGTGTTGTGTTTGAATTTGAGGTGCGGGTGTGTTTTGGCGAGGAGCACTAATGACCACCTTGGCATTGATGAAACCATCATTAGTAATGTTTTTGTTCCTTGCCCATGTGTGAGGTTTATCGTTGTAATTGGATGGTGGGTGGTTGTTTTGTTGTTTGTGTTATGATGTTGATTCTGCATGTTGAGTCACAAGGGATCTTTCGATGCTAAGCACCTTAGGGATTAACTGATCATATGTGGTGATGCCCTGAACCTTAATATGAAATGCCAAGCGACCTTCAAGGTTGGCTATGATGGTGCAAACTTGTTGTTCTTCTGGCATGGTCCACTTGCTCTGATTGGCCTTGGATCACCATCATTGTAGGAATGAGGCGAATGATTCTCCCTTTCCTTGTTTCAAAGCCGAAAGTTCTTCTAGACTAACATCCATTGCGATCTTGCATGCGTAGTTCTTAATGAATGCGTCCATAATTTCTTGGAATGTTCTAATTTGCCTAAAGGTAAGCGAGAGAACCATTCCATAGCATGGCCTACCAAGCTCCTAGGAAATAGCCGCATCAAATAAGTATCGTCATATGCAACCTCCATGCAATGAACCTGGAATTCCCTGATGTGATCTTCAGGGTTTCCCGTCCCTCGATATTTGTCAAATTTGGGGATCTTGAATCCCTTGGGGAATGGTTTCATTATTAAGCTCCTCTCAAATGGATAGGGACACAAATTGCTTGGTGTTTTGGTTGTTCGCCTTGATTGAAGTTCAAGCACTTGTTGCGAGAGAAACCTAAGTTGTGTCATCAGATCATTTTGGGGATCAGGGGGTGGGATGAAAGTGTTTTGGGGTGTTTCAATCATGGGTTGGATGGGTGGGTTGGTCGGTGTGTTGGTCGATGGTATATGTATGTTTTGTTGAGCGAGGTAGGCTTCCACTTACTTTTGTATGAACAACGCCTGTTGTTGATCTTGTTGTTGCTGCACTAAGATTTGTGCTTGTTTTTGCACTTGTTGATGTTCCAACAATGCTTGTTGTTGGGCTTGCTGTTGTTCCCACAATGCTTGTTGTTGGGCTTCCAATTCTTCTACTTCTTGCTGCTCTTGGTATTGCTTTAATGCTTGCTGATATGCTTGCAATTGCGCTACTTGTCTTTGTGCATGGAGTTGTGCTTGATATTGGGCTTGTTGTGCCTGGTATTGAGCTTGTGCTTGTGCTACTTGTGATTGTGCTGCTTGTTGTTGCAATAGAAGTTGTTCTTGAGTGGCCTTTTGTGCTTGCAATGCTTATGTGGCTTGTGCAGCTTGAGCGGCTTGTTGTTGTTGTTGCAATAAAGCTTGGGCTTGTGCGGCTTGTTGCACTTGTAATGTGGCTTGGGCTGCTTATGCAACTTGAGCAGCTTGCTGAGCAGCTAGGTGTACAATTTTTTGTTTTTGCACTTGTTGAAATCCCCTTTGAAAAGCAGCTTGCAATGCCACGTTGTATTGGTTTGATGTGGTGGAAGTTGGTGGTGGTGGGGTGGTGGTGGATTCAGAATGGCATTTGTGGTGGGTGATGATGTCGTGTTGATGTTTTGGGTATTGGATGGTGGTGTTGATGTGATGGTTGGTCCTTGAGAGACCATTCTTTGTGATGTTAGGGGTGTGTTTGATGTTGTTGCAATTGCTTGTGCGTTTGTTTCCTGTTGTTGCGATGTCGACGACAAATTTTGAGCATTTGACATGATGCTTTGGTTGATAGTTGGGATGTTGTTTTGATCAATACTTGGTAGAGGGGGAAGCCCTAAACCAAGGAGTGGTGTGGATGATAATGGAAATGGTGGGAGAGGTGGGAATGTGAGGGGTACAAGTCCTCGCGAAAATGTTGTGGTGTCGAATATGCCTCCTGGTCCAAAAATATCTCCCTCTTCTTGTGAATTTA
This sequence comes from Sequoia sempervirens, assembly GCA_007258455.2. Lineage (NCBI taxonomy): Eukaryota > Viridiplantae > Streptophyta > Pinopsida > Cupressales > Cupressaceae > Sequoia > Sequoia sempervirens. Next base: position 73,497 of record VDFB02098450.1, on the reverse strand, counting down.
TGAGGAGAGGTGTTTGAGGTGTTGCGTGAAAAAATGATGATGATGGATCATGATGGAAGGTGAGAGGAACATTTTTGTGTAATGGATTTTGGGGTATGTTTTTGTTCCACTATGGCATTTGCATCCATGTTTTGATAATTAACAAGGGGGTGTGTTTTGATAGCATTGGAAAATGCATTTCCCTTATTATCGTTAGGTTGGGTTGGAGAAAAAGATGTCATGATTTGCGAAATGTTTTGCGTGATGTTTTGAGATGGGGGTGTAGATGAAATGGGAATGGTGGATGAGATTGGAGGAAAAGATGTCTCTACTATAGTACTCACATCAAAATCCGAAGGTAACTTGGCCCCTTGTTTTGCTAGTTCAAGCATGTATAATGAAGGGTTGAGCCTCATCATGATGTTGATGATTTTATGGTTCTCCAGATTTTGGAGCATTTCAGTCATTTCCTCGTGAGACATTCCAAAGGTGGGTATGTGTAGGATCACGATGGGCCAAAAAGTTGTAATATTATGGGTATTTATAGGGTATGTGGATGACGATTTTTTTTAACCCAAAATTGATGAAACGAAAAGGGTTTTTAGAGGAGATTCTCAACTTTCCACCAATATAAATTATGCTTTAATTTGAATTTAATAAATAATAATTATTATTTTTCTATTATAATTACGACTAAAGTCATGATCGATAGTATGATTGAAAAAAATCTATAACTTTCAAACGGTACCAGATTTTTTGAATTCAAAACATGTGTCACATTCTATGCTTCCCATACTATAGGATTAAAAAAAGAAAAATTAAATTTCATGAAGTTTTGACCAAGTCAAGGTGGTCAGACATACGAGTTTTTATATTTTAAAAAAGTTGTAATAAAAAATTCATAATTAATTATTTATTTGGAAAAAAATTACAAAAAAAATATGCATCACATTCAGACATGAGTCCTCTACTTATATATAAAATCTTATAAAAAAATATTATCATTTTATTATGGTTAGGGTGGTCAGACAGACACCTACTTCTTATTTTTTCCCTGAAATTTAAGTACTACTGCTTTGAAATTTCAAATTCTCACCAAATAGATTTTATTTATTTTTAAATAAACCTAGTATTTTAGAAACTACATTCAATTTTCTACAAATTCTATTCTTACATATTTTTAAAATAATATAGATAACTTATTCAAATTTTTACGTCAAGTTGCCTAACATTGATTTTTCTGAATTTTTTGCCACTTAAGGGCCTATTTTTTCCATGATGATCCTGCACATACCCAGGTAAGGTCCTCTTCTTGGTTTTCTTCTTGTAGATTTTGCGATGATGAGAGGGTTAAGGGATTACTTGATTCGACGAGATTCATTTCTACGTTTGTTTGGCTAAGATTGCTTGAAGCAGGTGTTTCTTTGTTGGCTTCCATACTCTTCTTGTATTGAGATCTAGTTAGAACCATAAAACAAGGATCAATTTTTGAGAATATGGGAGATGAATCTCTTGATTCTTTGGATTGATCTTTATTTTATGCCCAACATAGAAAGTTTTTAGGATGTCTTGAGAATCAAAAGGTGATGATATGATGATGATGTTTTAGGGATGGGTGATACAGATGTTATGATCTTTTGGTAAATTTTGAAGGAGATACTAGGCTTTTGGGACTTTTGGATGTGTTTCAGATTTTGATTTGATTTTGTATTTTGAGATTTTGTCCTTAATTTTTGATTTTTATATTCTTTTGATTTTGAACAAAAAGACCCTAAGATGTTGGATAATGATCTAAGGGATAGATTTGTTTAAAGGATGATAATTTGAATATGTGCAGGGAGAAGGATGCATCTACCCACACCTATTCAAACAAGATGATAGTTTCACTAAGTATATGAAGAAGGATTCACCTACATATACTAAGCTAGACAAGATGGTTTTGATAACTTTGACTAGGCATATGCAAAAGGATGCATCTACACATACCTAGCCAAAGGTTTTTTTGATAATGTTTTCAAGGATTTAGTCTCAATGATTTTGATGATTTTTGATTTTGCCAAAAAGGCCTAGCATTAAGGATGATTTTCAAGATTTTCCAAAAGGTGATGATGAGATGATGTTTGTTTTGATGTTTTGAAGGATGGATGAAAAAATATTTTGACTTGTTTTGATCCTAAGATGAACCTAAAAAAGACACTTTGTTTTCCTAGACCTAGGTATTGAAGAGTATACAATGTTTCTATAGAAATTTGTAACCAAGAAATGATTTAATTTGAACATTCATTTTCGAATTTCCAACCAATGATTTTTTTCTTTGGGGATTTGGACTATTTTGAGAATCATGAGTCTTCAACACATATGAAAGTTCATTTTTCTTAGCTTTGCTTAATGGCTTTATTTTACCAAAAACACTTTCTTTGATTAGGTCTTCAAACTAAGATGTCCAATGTCTTAATTTTTTCAAACCCCACAAGATATGTTATGTGGAAATTTGATGAACTTAAGGCAAGGGTTTTCCTATTGTTCACTTAAGTAGACAAATCGAGATGTGATCCAATTTTTAGAAACCTCTAAGGATGTGAATCCCAAGGGCAAGCAATAACATATGAATTGAGTCAATTATATTTGTCTCCAAAAGGGTTTGAAGTTTGGATAATGATGTTAAGTGTTGGTTTTCAAGATTTTTTCGATTAAGTAATGCATTTTGTAACCCAAGAATAAGTACAATCCTATGGATGTGTAAGAAAATATTTGTTGGATTCCCACTTGGACAAGTCTAGCTATGCTTATCTCTAGCGAATGGTTAGATGCTTGACCCCATTGGCTCCCCTCCACGACACTCACTTATACAGAGCAGCCAAGCATCAACACCCATGAAACTCCCATGGAATTTTTTCCATTTCTACTAGAAGACCGTAAAAGTGTGGGGTGGCTTTAGAACAACCGTTCTTGCACCAACAAATAGATTAAAGGATTTTGGAAAATTCTAGCACATGGGTTCTAGTAAGGAATTTCCGTTCGTGGAAATTGACCCATATGAAAAGAGTCCCCTTTCGGATCCATCATGTCAGAATCAACCACATGATATTGGCGTTTACTCCAATACCCACATTTATATACCGGTTGGAAATACTCTTGGCTTTAGAGTGTTATCGGTTGAGTCATTCCCTTGGGTGATTACTTTTCCCCCAAGGCAGGCCCTCTAGGATAAACAAAAGCGAATGAAGAACAATATTCGTAACTCGATCAATCCTTGTTGGCAACAATGCCCCCACTCACACTCACACAAGATGTTCAATTTTAAACCGAAATTGAAGTGCGGAGGTGATTGCTTTGTCCCACCCTAAAGTCATGAAAAAGGCCTTTTGATTCTCAAGATCGCTATAAAGCGCGAGAGAAGCACATACGCCATTTTTAAATGTGTTTAGTTTAAGTAAGCCTTCACAAAAAAAAAAGTTACACTTGTTCTTTTTAAATCCCCAAAGCAAAATGTGAGTTCTTTTTAAGCACCAAATGACAAGTGAGAGACATTTTGTTCAATTGTTTAACCAAAAAAAACTTTAGTATGTTGTTGATCCTATTGTTCGTTTTAGCCTTTGCAAAATTGAAAGATCCTTTTTAAACCCAAACGAAAATTAGTGTCCTAAGAAAGAAAGAATAAAAATTTCTTAACAAAGTGTTAAGAAAACACTAAAGTGTTTAAAAACACTTTGGTTTGATGAAATATCCTCCTCATGCTTCTCCTTTCTTCATTTTCGATTTCCAACCTGCAAGGAAGAAAAACCAGTCAGATTCTGGAAAATACAGAGATGGAAAAGTAGAAAACAGAGAAAAAATTAATCATTAATCAAATAACATGTGTTAAAATTAAATTTCCCCTTTTTACTCCCTTCCAGCGTCGCAACTCGTAACTGCATCGTAGTTTGATTTCCCAGCGGTGCCCTCACAACACCACTTGCCAGTCAACGTTGCTCTGTGTCGGGATAGAGAGCTCAACTACATCGCCCTTTTTTCCCAGCGTCACAATTTACTCCCAATGTTGCAGTTTGATACTATTTGAATTTTTTTTGTGAGTCAACGAGCCCAGCGGTGGAGTTTATAATTCAAATTTTCTTGGCGGGACGAGTCCAGCGTCGCACTTTGAGTCTCCCGTAGTGCTATATAGCAATGCTGAAGAGACAACGATGCCAAAATAGCAACGTTGAGCTCCCAGCATTGGAAATTTTTGTGTATGAGCAAAAATGCAGAAATTTTGGAAAAAGATGAGAAAGAATGATATCCGGCCCTCCTTCTAGCGCCAAATGTGTGAACCCCAATCCTAGTACCTACAAAACAACATGAGTAAACAAGTTAAACAAAGAATTGCAAGCTAAAACAAGGATTCCCTATGAAATCCATTTGCAACATTCAAATTAAGAAGAAAATAGTGAAGAACACAATGAAAATGACAAAACAAAGATTAAATCCTAATTAGAAAAGAAAACACATGATCCCATGGGGAAATTGGTGCCAATTTGATGTGAAAATTGGCCCTTTCCCAATCCCTAAGATGCAAACTTGATGTGTTGATGAAGATTTGATCCACTTTGTTGATGTTTAAGAGTGATTTGAGCTAAAATCTGCAAAACCTAACTATGATTCAAGAATGATTGATGAAATTTGATGGATATTTGAGCATGGTAACTTTACATAATTTGTGGATGATGAAATGAGGATATGAGCTCTTTATTTATAGAGTTCCAAGATGGATGAATGTCCAAATTTGAGCAATGTGGGACTAACATTTATCCAATGGCATGATGCCACTTGTCAATCTATGAATGGATGAAGGATGTGCAAGATTTGGGGATTGTGCCAATAAATGCATAATTTTGAAATTCAAATTTGTTGAAATGACTTGCAAGAGGGAAGGGAAAATGCAATAAATTCCACTTGGCTCAAGGAAAAGGACATGTAAGATGAAGTTATTGCCTTGTTGGATGTACATGTTGAATTGGAATTTTTGAATTCAAATTGAGAGAATATTCTAAAAGATGCCTTGTGAGGAAAATAGAGATTTAATAAATGAATTAAATCTATTTTCATGTGCAACTTGCATTATCTAGAGGATGGGACATGAGATGAGATTAAATTAATCATGAGTTAATTAATTTAATGAGAGAGGTTAAATGGTGTGACCCTTTTGACTCAAATTTCTGGATTTATTTAAATCAAGTAAGAGAGGAATATGACAAGAGATTAATTAAATAAGGATTCAGATTTATTTAATTAAAAGAGATGGTGTTAGATTAAATCAAATAAGGTTTTAATTTATTTAATTTAATGGATAGACTTTAGAGAATTAATCAAATAAAATTAATTTAATTAAATAGGGATAATTAGATCAGATGAATTGATTTAATTAAAAAAAGAGATGACTTGATTAGAGAAAATGATTTATTTAATTAAGAGAGAGAAATTGATGAATTTAATCAGATAGGGGAATTTAATTAAATGGTTAGACCGAGGGATGATTTTGGAAGAAACAATGTTAGTAGTCAGGATCAGATGCACAATGCCAATCAGTATATTTTACGTGTCTACAATATATATATATATGTATATGTATATATATACATGTATGTAGATACATATATGTATATATGTGTATATGTATTGTATGTATATATATTGTAGTATGTACATACATATATGTATGTATATGTATATGTATATTTATATGTATATGTATATATGTGTATAACATGTATTGTATGCAGATACATATATGTATATATATTTATATCTATATGTATATATATGTATATATATGCTATGTATAGTATGTACATACACATATGTAGATGTATATATATATACAACACACACCTTTTGGAACCATCGACACTTGAAAAAAACACAAGATAGCTTTCAACCACCTTTGTAGAAATTGCATAGCCTGTGCATATCTATATGTATATGTATATGTATATGTGTGTATATATATATATTTAGCTGATAGGCTATTTGTGTCAACTTTGCCCAGAATTTTCGTCGGCCTCACCGTTTTTCAACTTCTGACGATTGGGGAGAAGGTGGCGGGTGGGTTATAATTTTGACTAGAATTTTCGTCAGCCTCCCAAATTTTTGGCCTTTTGATAGCCACGAAAAAGGTGGCAGAGGCAGTTGTTCCATAAGGTTGCTTTGGGAATAGGGTGGCATTTGTTAGGCCGCGTGGATAAACAAGGCTACATAAATTGAATGTTGGTTCGTGTCAACATTAATTATTGTATGCTTTGTGTGTACTGGGGATCTTCGTAATAACAACCACCCTTTAATGCCTCAGGGAACAAAAAAAAATTTTGGTAAATTTTCAATGAGGCATCGTTTGGTGTTGTTCTATTGCTATACTTGATATGATATCCGTGAGCAATGAGGGTAAGCTTCTGTGAGGGTGCAAACTAGATTAAGCTTTGTACTGCTTCTATGAAGGTGGGTGGAGGTTATTTTGTGGGTTTTGCAAGGGTGGGTGGTTGGAAATGCAAAAGAAATGTGTAGCCTGTGATAATATTTTTCCTATTCTTGTGCAAGCAAGTTGGTGAGAAGATGTGTATTTGAAGCAAGTGGGAAGAGGTGCTACAAGATTATTTTTTATTGGCATGGCTTCTTAACTTTGAAACCTATTATGTTTGATTTATGCTTCTTGTTTACTCATTATGGTTGCAATCCAGTCAAATAGTCATTGCTATACAAACTATCTTGAATGTTGTCCTCTATATTCTTACCTATTGGTTTTCTTCTATGTACTTTGGTTGGAATCCTTGCAAGCCTTTTTGATTTTTGAGCTTCCCACAAACCAAGGCTAAGGTCGCAAATGGCCTTCCCTTTAAAAAAAATCTAGGCCAAAATTCCCATAAGCCCCCGTTGTTTTAATCCTTGTGGAAAGAGCACAGACATCCAGACTAAATTTTCCCTCATTTTCCTAAACAAGAAGGCTAGGAATTCAAACATTTTGTTGGCTATAATATTTTGTGTAGCCTGAAGCAAGGAATTATTATAGGCAACAAAAGCTTTGAATTTTTAGCCTCCTCAACTAGTTAAGTGAGGGAAAATGTTGTGGATGTCTAGTCTCTTGAATGCTAGCTGGTTTTGAGATTGCTTGTTGTATGCTTTGCATGGGCTTGCAATACTTGTGATTGTAGCTGTTGTTTATCCAATTGTATATAAAGTGTGAGATGTAAGATTGGTCTTCCTTTATACTGTACTTAATGTATGGAACACATCAAACACAATAAAGAAACAATATTTCCTACACCCAATGGTGGCTATGCAAAACTCATAAACCAGGCCATTTGGAGTGAGTTACAAAGAAACAATCAACAATTTCTGCTTTTGAAAGTAAGATAAGTTGTTTAAAAAATATTACACGAATGGTTTTACCAATATGCACCTCTTCTGATTTCCTTCAATTACACCTCTTCCCACTTGGTTTCTCTCCCCTCTGTCCTCTCTCGATGAATTCCTAAAAATGAACATAGAACTATCACAACTTACCTTGGTTGTAGAAATTTTGTCAAGGTGGTTGGATGTTATCTTCTGTTCTTTGCATGCCTTGATGGTTTCTCAAGCTGTGGGTTGTGATAATTCTTATATATCTATCTATATGTATATATATGTGTGTGTGTGTGTATAGATATATATCTGTGTGTTTATGCGCACGTGTGTATATATATATATATATATATACGTATATATCTAGATGTCTATATATATATGTATATATATATGTGTGTGTGTGTTTCTATGTATATATATGTATCTATATATACATATATATATATATATATATATATGTATATATATATTATTATGTATATGTTGTATATATATATATACATATGTATATATATGTGTGTATATACACATATATACATATATATATACATATATATACATATATATACACATATATATACACATATATATGTATATATATGTGTATATATATATATATATATATGTATATATATACATATATATATGTATATATATGTATATATATACATATATATAGTATGTATATATATATTATTAGTATATATGTATATATATACATATATATATATGTATATATATACATATATATATATGTATATATACATATATATACATATATACACACACACACACACACACACACACACACATATGTATAGTACATTGTTGAAAATTGCACAAACATTCACTTTTTTTCCCAGGGACTTTAAATACAAATGTTACTTGCAACATCAACACTACATGGAAACCATACGATGATTAATGCTGATGCCATTTTGCTGGCCTTCTCTATCACCTCACCAAACTCTTAAAATTAAAAAAGAGAAATAAAACAACACTTGCTATACAGTGTAGGAGGCCTGGACATGCGCAAGTTGGAAAAAAAATCCAACCAATGTTTCCCATGGCCCAATGCTAATTCTTGTTGTTTAGGTTTGGCTATATACTTTCATTTACAATGCATGATAAAATAGCTGAAATTATACAGTCAATATTGTTTTCCAAAAGGCATTCTTCTCGATATGGCGGTGCTCGGGAGGCTGTACTGTTTGAATTTCTTATAGGGTCCTAGTAAATACATTTATGTCAGTATATATATATATATTTGATAGTGAAGAATGCATTTTTGAATAGCAATATAAACTGTATGATATTAAGTATTTGAGTATGCATTGCAAAGAGTGGAATATAGCCAAAGCTAGAGAACAACAGTTAGATTGTGTTGTGGAGAACAACACAAAGTATTTAAATATATTGCAATCATTTACATAGAAGAAAATCCATAAATGAGACAATATTATATTTTGTTGTGTGTAGATTTGTATGTAAACCAAAGTAGATGTAAGCAATGTGCATCTGTATTCTTCCCAATGTTTATTGTTTTATGAAAAATAGTTATTTTCGTGAATCTTGACATGACATACTTAAAATGTTATACTTCATATCAATTGTTATATACAAAATTGAAGCCTTTTTTGCTAATTATTTGCTTTCCTTTGGTATTTCTAGGGGAAAAAAAGAGTAATTCTAAAATTGAAACAATGACTTTAGAATAACAAATTGTATGTTAAGTATTATTTGAATCATTGAAGACCATGTTATTATTAATTGTTTTCTCACATATTGTTAATGGCTATGTAAAAAATTAAGTGTCGATGTTGTGTTTTGAAGTCATAGACATTCTAGCCACCTATCGACATTGTAGCTGTTCATTCCTAAAAAGAGAAGACATAGCAATGTTTGTGGTCTCTAGCTCTTCTGAGGCTGGGGAACAATCCTCAAGCAACACTCTTGTAAGTGTGTTTGTTGTTTAGTTTATTGTTGCTACCAATTATCTTGTCAATTTCTCAAGTACACCAAACAAATAAAAAAAATAGTTTATTTGCATTAATAATTACTATGATATATGTTCTAACTTATTTATATTTGAACTATATTTCTAGTTTCCCCTTCAATTTATTGGTATATTTGGAGTAACTTAGATATTAGAGCGAAAAATGTCTTGGTTTCCAAATGCGTCAATATTTTTGTTTCTTTTTAGAGTTGAGTCATAGTCATAGACATGTCATTGTTGCCACTATGCTAAGTTTAATTATCTTGTAGGCTACAAATGTGAATCAAACCATAACAAAAGATGTGATATGCATTATAGATGTTGGAGATGTTTTCCCATCTCCAATCCTCCAACTAATTTCTTACCAAAAAATAGGAGGTGATCAAAGCCCAGTTGATCGATACAAAGTCATCCTATCTGATGGAACCCACATGTAGATGGGGAACTTTTCCTACAAAATATAATGACCTTTTTTTTATAGGTGAATTGAAAATAGGTTTGATTGTGTGCTTGGAAAATAATTTGTCTAGAAAGCTACGGGAATCGAGGTTTGATATAGTTTTCCCTTGCTTCTTCTTGTAGTTTCCTACTTCCTTGTTTGTGGGGGCTGCATTTTAAAGTATTTAATGTTCATTTCATTCTAGGGAAATTGTCATACTATCCCTAGATGTGAAGATGATAGATCTCCAGCTAATTGGAAAACCTAAATATTTGTTTAGAGATCAATAAGAACAAAAATTTGGTTGTGAGTCACCCTCCCCATCCAAATGAGCCTCCATCTTTGGAATTAATACATCACCAAGGTAGCAAGATGCCCCTGCAAAAATCATCCATGTTAAAGGGTTGAATGTTTACCAAACCAGATGGATGATAAAAGGTCATGTAACAACAAAGAGGGATATGCACCATTATAGCAAGTAAAGGCATGAGGGGTAGGTATTCAACTTTGATATCATTGATGATGAGGGCACAAAAATATGGATTACATGCTTTAATGAGATTTCAGACATGCATTATGATAAGGTTGGGGTGGGACGTACTTATTATGTGTCAAAGGGATCAGTGAGACAAGTAGACAAAAAATTTAATAAGCTAAACAGCCAGATGGAAATCATTCTAGATCAAAGTTCAATGTTAAAGTGTTGTGATGATGAGGCCTTTGTGCCAGAGAAAGTATTTTATTTCACACCATTAAATCAAATTGCAGATTGCACTAATAATAGTTTAATTGATGTTATTGGAACTATGGTGCACGTGGGAATGGTTTCGACCATACAAAGAAAAGATCAGTCCCAAACAATTTAAAGGACTATTAAACTTAATGATTTTTCATCTTTTTCAATTGATGTTAATTTGTGGGGCTCAAATTGGGAAGCAAATGGTCATGAGTTAGAGAGGTTGTACACCCCTAGTTCAGTTTTCATCCTTGCTATGAAAAATGCATGTGTTGAGTACTTAAATGGAGTTGTTCTCAACACAACCACATGGAATTTTCTATATTTAAATCCTGACATACTAGAAGCACAACCATTGATCAAGAGAAGCTATATCGCTCCACCTACTGTTGAGCCCTCTCATCCAGTCCCTCAAAAGGTCCCTTTGGGAAATGGGAGATTCACTATTGCATATATGTTCTCGGACTACCACCTTGGCTTGCTGAGACTTTGCAAGGAAATATTAGGAAATTTATAAAACCGATGACTTATTGCGCGCATTCCCATTGAGGTGGAATTGTAGGAAGCAAGAAAAAAGTGTGAACAACTGAAAATACATGTCTTCACCTAAAATTTAGAACAAGTTAGTTGACTGACTATATTTATTTGCAAACGTTGATTGAAGACCACAAAGGTGAACTTTAAAACTGTTGTGATGAGGCTACGTGTTTCCAGGTTGGTAAACAAGAGCAAACAACTTACATGCTTTTGTAAACATGAGGCTCACATACCATCAAATGAGTGTTTATTTTGTTATCAATGTTGTCACCTAGACATATCACGAGCTGGCAATTTAATCAAAACAAACTTATAATTTAAACAAGACTTACTAAAACAATAATAATAGTGAGGGTTTTGCTTAACTTTTGAAGCTAAGTAAGCTCTTACAATCAAATTTGTTCACTATTTTTGTTGTGCCCGCAGAGAAGCCGTCGACAGTTTTGAAGACCAAAACAAGCATGGCTAATTGGTACTTTGTATACTTCTTTAAGTTCATCTTGGTTGGACATTTAATTAGTTTAATTCCCTCACACTCCTTGTCACATCAAAAAAACCTTTTCTCTCTATCGCTATTACTTTGTTGTCTATTTGAGTGGTTATATATTAAGACAATGAAGTATAACTTATAATGTCTAAGTAAAAGAGACACAATTATTTTGTTTTCTATTAATTATGTTGGCTATAATTTCCTTATGTTTTAAGTGTATATTTCTAATTAAATTTTATACTGTTTATTTATATACAATTATTTTCCTTCTTAGGAGACATATTGCTATCTACACCTGCTCATATATCTACTTGTGGACATAGTTGTATGTATGTGTCCATTTACATATGCATATACATAAATATACATGCATGCAATTGAGATTTTCTTGTGTTATACAACTTCCTGGTATAGATGTGTGTAGATATTGGTTCGCATGCTAGATATCTATGCATATATCCATACAAAATTCAATATTTACAACTACCTGCACGAGTTGTTCTGAAGAGAATGTTCTTTTATTTTTTTTACAATGTTCTTAGTGCATAGAATATCTTGAGAGAGTTTTGTGTAGATATATGTGTAGATGATGTATTTGTCTATGTAACTATCATGTCTGGCTAACCATCTAATGCTTACCAAGTCTTCTTGCTACTGCTTTGTGATCCCTAATGATAGTGCCATGCTGGATGTGGATGTAGTATGATTCTTGCCTATAATGTCTGTTATGTATGTTATGCAGCTGAATCGAGAACCTAGTGCTCAACAATGTGTTTTTGAAACTACCCCAATCTGCTCAATTATTTTGGTGAGTTTTAAATGGAAAGTATTATTGCAACCATTGGCAATACATGTAACACATGTATATTAGACAATCTTCACATCATAGGCTATACAAAGTGTCACTTCTTTCCTATGCGCATGCAAATCAAAAGCTGCTGTGAGTGTTCTCTTTCTATATAAATGAGACCTGATTGTTGTTCTCTCGAATTAGGGGCATATTTCTTCCTTTCCCGCTTCCAACGCAGATCCCCTTGATAGTTTTTGCCGCGTTTCTTCAAAAACAAAGCTTGCTTTTGCATGCTGCCGACTTTGAGTGAATTTGTTTTCATGCTTCTTGGTATGGCACGTACCCCCACCTGGTTTCAATGTAATGGTGATAGCAAAGTAACAACTATTTTAAATTCCTTGACATGCAAAATAAATGTCTGTTCAGTTATCGATAGTGTATTGTTTGGTTTCATTGTCTAGCTTTCTGTTGTTGTTGAAGGTAGTTGTCAATGAGCATTGCAAGCTTCTTTGTGGCTGCAAGTGTTTTCGTTGGTTATGGAATCTCTGTGAAGGTGTTTGGATTTTATCTTGTGTTATTTCAATACATTCATGCTTGCAAAAGTTGTGGGTTCTAATAAATTTGTGTTTGCTCCTTTGTAGGTAGGAGAAAGAACGAATCTAAAGAGATAGCAAGTGGTGAGAGATGTAACTGAACGAAGCGTAAGAGGTGTACAATTTTATTCTTCATCCTCATCATCTACTTGGTCTTAGTGTTGTTAGTTCTATAATCTCTTCATATTCATAGTTGCTCCATAGAACATGCTTCTCCTTTAGGAGAGGCAGTTCAAGAAGTGGAATGTTGATATTCCAGTATAGTTGCTAAATAGATGAATGAGCTTTCAAACAACTGTGAAGATGAAGAGATTATAAGAATGGCTAATACAATGGGAACATTGATTTCACCATTTATCATAGTACTACACACCCAATATTAGAGAGCAAGGCGTCATTTTGTTCTATTCCATTTTATATTTGCTAAGTCTCCAAATGAATTGCTCTCTTCAACAATATTGTTCATTGGTATCATCATTAAAATTTGTTCTTTACATGGTAAGTAATTGCAACAGTCTATTGATAGCCGATGACACTCTATGATCCAAAATGGTAGGGTGGAGAGCATGGCACCTTTTCTCTCTCCACACCTCAATGCATTGCAACCAGAACGTCTGGCCTTTGCAGTAAATTTTTTGCATAGGGACGTGGCTATCAGTTTTAAGCTTTATCTTGAAATGGCTATAATGGAATAAAATAGTTAATTTTATGCAGTTCACTCTATTTTTGCATAATTGGCATACTAAACTTCACACTTTTATGCTATTTTTGCATACCATATTCCAGCCATAATGCGGTATTTGATGGACTAATTTCTTACAAGAAAGCTTTCACAATAATGATAGTGGTTGGGAAATTAGTAACATTCGTTAGTTACACAATAAGATCCTAATGTACTCTATATTGATTATAATAAGCAATATTCATTAACCTCTTATCAGAGTAGTGGGGAATGTATATTCTTGCTCAGGGATTTGGTGAGAATCCACGAGGCTCCATGACCCAATATGGTAGGATGGGGAGTAATCCTTATTGTGTTGAGTTTTAGTATATATTTTTTATGTACAAATTGCTATCTTTCTGACATAGGATTCATAAAAAAATCATATGGTTTAGATTATGCTTATGACATAGCGAACTAGTTGATCTTATACACTTTATGTTAGATTCCATTGGGCATTGTTGATTATTCTTCTCTTGCCTAAGCTATAGCATCTAATTATTGAGAAGGTGCTGTAAAAAAGGCTATGTTGTTTCAATTTTTGATAGCGTTGTGTTGACTTGCTGTCAATTCCCTCTTGCTCTCCCTTTATGCTTTGAATTTTGTGCTTGAATTTTAAAATTGCCTCACCAATAATCTGATTGCTCTTCTCCCTTGGGAGAGATAGTTCAAGAACTTGGGTGTTAATATTCTAGTATATATGGTAAATAGATGGATGACCTTTGCAAATCAAGTTCAACCAACTATCAAGATGAAGTGATTGTAATTGTGGTTATGAATCAACATCCCAAATTCTTGAACTCTCTTTCCCAAGGGAGAAGAGTTGATGACACTCCATCAACCAATATGGTAGGGTGGAGAGCAGACCTACTTTTCTATGTCCAGACTTCAATCCATTCCCTACATAGGGTATGCCTAGATTTGACTTACTTACTATCTTCTATTCCAACTGTATTACATCATCTTTGTAATTAATTGTATAAGTGCTTATATTTTTTGATTTATTTATTGTGTACCAATGGTGCGTCTTTATCACACTAACACTTTTTCCTTTTTCTTGTAGACCATGTTGTAGCAATAATACAGTGTTTCATAAACTAATGTGTTACAAAAAACCTTTCCGAATAATGATATTGACTGTAAAATCAGCAACAATGGTCAAATAGACAATCATATCCTAATGTACTCTATATTGATTGTAATACGCAATATTCATTTCACTAGTAATTACAGTGGTGGCCAATCTATATTCTTGCTAGGGGGTTTAGTGAGGGTCCATGAGGCTCCATGACCCAATATGGTACAGTGGAGAGCAAGCCTCATTGTGTTGACTTTTACTTTATATTTTGTATGTACAGATCACTATCTTTCTGACATGGGGAGTAGAAAAACATTTATATGTTTAAGCTTATGGTTACAATGGACTAAAATAGTTGATCTTATACACTTTATGTTAGATTCCATTGGGCATTGTTGATTAGTCTTCTCTTGCTTACAGTCTACATCACACAAATAATTAACTTGTTTTAACCAAAATTCGTCTATGGTGCTTTGTTGGTGGCTATGAAAAGATCCTTATTTTGTATCATTAAGAATTGATGCAGTTTCCAAATTATGGGGTCTCATATAATCATGAATACAACTAATAGTATGCCACAATTATTACTTCCCATCTAAATACACATTAGTAATGCCATCAATTATTTAGACATTCAACCTTATCTATAATAATATTATATTTTGATTAAGTAATGAAACTTAATGATATTGATATTATTTTTAGATTATTTTAACTATTATTGATGTAGGGTTCTTTGCCACTAGCTATGAAAAGATCCATAGTTT
The DNA here is from genome assembly GCA_007258455.2 of Sequoia sempervirens. Taxonomy (NCBI): domain Eukaryota; kingdom Viridiplantae; phylum Streptophyta; class Pinopsida; order Cupressales; family Cupressaceae; genus Sequoia; species Sequoia sempervirens. The sequence continues at coordinate 57,997 of VDFB02098450.1, read as the reverse complement.
GTATCATAAAGAATTGATGGAATGGCTAAATTATGGGGTGGGCTTATTTAATGATGCAGTTACCAAATTATGGGGTGTCCTTATATAATCATGAATTCAACTAATAGTATGCCAAAATTATTATTTCCCATCTAAATACACATTAGTAATGTCATCAATTATGTAGACATTCAACCTTATCCATAATAACATTATATTTTGATTAACTATTCAAACTTAATGATATTGATATTACTTTTAGATTGTTTTAACTATAGTTGATGTAGCGTTCTTTGTTACTAGCTATAAAAAGATTCTTAGTTTCTATCATAAAGAATTGATGCAATGGCTAAATTATGGGGTGGGCTTATATAATGATGAATTCAACTAATTTAATGTCAACGTTATTATTTCCCAACTAATTACACATTAGTAATGTCATCAATTTAGACATTGAACCCTATCCATAATAATATTATATTTTGATTAACTAATAAAACTTAATGAAATCATTTCAAAATTAATAATAATATTTTTCTTTAATAAACAACTTAACTACATAATATTATTATTTACCCTGGCAAACCAATTACCAACAATGATGATGTTATCACCAAATAATTAAATGAATGTTAATACAATTGTTCTTCAACCAACCCTCTATATGTGTGTGTGTGTGTATATATATATATATATATATATATTCTACAAAGTTATTTCTTCACCAACTATTGCTTACACACTTTATCCTTTATATGCATATCCACCTTTCAACCCATTAGGGTTAACACCCTCCTACGGTTCCCATTATAATTTAAAATAAAATAATGATGTTAAACTATAAGGTAAAAATGGGATACAATATTGTTCCCATTGAATCACTTTGATTATCGCCCATAATATATTTAGTAATCCATTGTATTATTTGTTGGATTCCCTAATGTATAACTATATTATCTACATCTACATATAACTACTGTGCCCACTCATGCCATTCACATTCGAACATTTTTCTGCAGACATTGCCTGCACATCACTTCCCTTTCATGTCGCTCCACACCTATCAACTCATTATTGCGTGTTACTACATGAAACTGCTAGTTAAGTTAATATGTTAGAGAATATAATTCGATATATGTATAAAAGATATATTTATTTAATTTAATAATATTTGTACATTTTTAATGAGTGTAGTTATTATTCATCACACGAAAGCAGTCTTGTTGATATATGTTGGGATTTAAATTTTTGAACTCTTCACCATGACAATTTGATCAAGAAAACTAAAATAGACATATGTATGTTGAAATTTATTATTGCTATAACATTGTATCCATATCAAAAATAATAATTTTGGTTCACAAAATATGACGATCTTATCATGGTGGGTAAGTGATTATTTGAAATAGTGATGGCAATGGAAGCCATTATGGCATCAATGAGATTGTTGATATAGTGGGAGATCAAATAGTGGTTGACCTAGATATCTATGCTCCGAAGATTGAAACCTAATTAATATAATTAGATAATAATGGAGAGAGTTGGGCAAGTGAAACAATCTCACCATGATATATGCCACCCAAAATTAGCTCATAGGGCCAATACCATCCTTTCTTGGATCATTGCACTACTTGGCCCAACTTTATTTGAACAAAAAATTCCAGTTTGATGAAATCCTTGTAGAGCTTAAAAATTGAAGTTTGTTGAAGTACTTGAGGTTACATACAAACAAGTTAGAGGGGTTCATGCCTTTGGTATTAGGTAGCTTACATAATTTAAAGGTTTTGTTCCTAGGCAATAATTCGCTTAAAGGCCAAATCCCTCTAATATTTTTTTAGGTCAAGAGCCTGCAAAAAAATTATTTGTACAACAATCATCTTTAAATTAACATATGTGTAATCATTATAGCTACATCAAGAAATAGGAAGACATACAAAGTGGCTTAAGGTAATGAATGAGGTATCTAAATCTAATTTACAAGATATTTTGGTTACATAAACACTTTAACCTATAAAAAAAGAATAAGAATAGTCAAGAAAATGATGTAAGAATAAATATGTGGTCAATTTTTACACAAGAGAATTACATTATTTTTTAGTCTATTACTTCTTTTCTTTTGTCCTTCTAGTACTTCAATTGGCACTCTTGTGACCTAGTAATAAAGAAAAGAAGATAGCGTGCTTAGTAATGCGTATAGATATCTTGTGTACAAATGATGAGAGCAACCCAGAAGTCCTCGGGGCTACCTATAGATGGAGAAGTAGAACTTTCTTTGAGACTTTAAAAAAAATGAGACTAACCAAAACTAATCTCCCTATAGTTGTTGCTTTGATATATTAAAAATAAATGAAAAGTAGATCTAAAAACACTAGGGTTTTAGAGCTAATAGATTCTTGAGCTTGAGACAACATTTTTGTAGATTTTAAATGGAAAATTTTAATGTGAGTTAAAATTTGTTTTCAAGCATGAGGTGAGGAATGTTTCAATATCCATACATATCATGCTTCAACAATGACAATGAAAATAAATGGGAAAATTTTATAGGAGAAATATTACAAAAACCAAAGTATAAATTTAAAAGAATTGAGATGAACCAAAACCAATATCCCTAGAGCTATTGTTTCAATATATTAACAATAAATGAAAAGTAGATCTAAAAATATTGGGGTTTTAGAGTTGATAGATTCTTAAGCTCGAGACAAGATGCTTGTAGCTTTTAAATGAAAATATTAGCTTAGGTTAAAATTGTTTTCAAGTGTGAGGTAAGGAATTTTTCAATATTATTTTATATCATGCTACCACTAATCATAATGAAAATAAATGGGCATAATTTATAGGAGAAATATTATGAAACCCTACCAAAGTAAATTTTTTGAAAAATTGAGATGATCCAAAATCAGTCTATCTACAATTGTTGCTTCAATCTACTCACATTGAACGAAAACTATATCTTAAAATATTGCATCCAACTTTATCCCTTTTGATTTCCAACCATATTGAATATGATATTTTATAGTTACAAATTTGATATTTTTTTTTATAGTTTAAGATTTTATGTGGAGTGATGACTACAAAAACTAGTAACTTAAAATGATTTAATAACATAAAACTTGTTTTCAACAAAAAGCTCAAATATTTGAAATTTTCATGAACTTTATGACTAACCAACAAAATATGCCTTCTAAATAGATAAACAAACTTAATGGAAAGGTCACTTACAAAGAATATATGAATTGGTCATGACCAACCATTTAGCTCCTATAATATATCTCTTAATGTAAACTATTGAAAAGAGAATAATGTTTAGAAATATTATATATCTATAGTAGGTTGCTACTATGTTGTTGGGGTGCCTCTCAATGTTTTAAGAAGCTTTATTTCCAAATGGAAACTAACATGCAGTGAGTTTTTCCTCATTATTTTTTAAACTAGAATCCCAAAAAAAATGTGTGCTAATGAGTGGTGCAAAGAGTTTCACAAATATCAGTGGGCACAGTTGCAGGATATGCCAAAAAGGATTTGGTGATAAGGTCTTAGAAATTTTTTAAAAAATGCAAATGGCAGTGTAAGGCTAGAATATTGACAAGGCCACAACTAAGGGAACTTACATATGGTTCATGGACTACACAATGCCACATTTGCATGAAAAGAATGAAAGTAATATAGGGTTCATGCAGTGTTAAATAGAGAATAAGTTGAAACTATTCTTTAATAGTATATTTAAATATAATGCCACAATCTTCACAATCATTTTAGAGAGTGAGAACAACTCACTGATACATCAAATGCATTTTTTTAATCTTAATATTTCAATATAAACAAATAAAAAATCAAACAAGAAAATAATAATCAGGAAAAGATAAAGGGTATGAATATATAACAATAAGTAGGAAAATAGTAAACACACTGAATTGATATTTCTCTTCGACTCAGGCATATTCTTTAAAGTGTGTCTGTTGCAATTTTTTTTTTTTTTTCTTTACATTACTGATTGTATTGTATTTATATATAGTGTGGGTAGTATCTAGAACAAAATATATAAATGTATTTGTTAGTTGCAGAAAGATACATTAAAAGAAAATCTAATATTTAATACGAGCTATGAAATATCCACCTTGAATTCTGAAAATGCTCTCAAATGAAATATTTGAGATCAAAACACATTAAATGAAAGTATATTTGATCTTATCATTTTATTGAAAGGACATTTGATACTATGATTTGACATCATTCACTAGGTAACAAAAACCCACTATTAGCTAAAACTAAGATTATAGTATATAACCAAATTTTAAAAAATCCATGGACTTTAAAATAATATTAATCAATTCACATTTTATACTTAAAGCTAAATCAAAACAATAAGATATTATTTTAATTCCTCTCATTTAAAAATTGAGTTCCACAATTAAATTTTTTATGGATGGAATGGTGATATTTACACCACAAACTTAAATTGCATCTAGGAAGAATAAAACTTTATGAGATATTATTATAATTAAATTTTAGTAACCTCTTTTATACTAATGGATAATGCTAATAATTTTATAGTAGGACATAAAAAAATGTTCTCAAGAGAATAAGAGGCACATTGCACATATCAAGAGGATTTTAATGTCAAGGAATTGAATCAAACACCTAAATAAAATTCAACCTTTGGCTAGTGGTTTGAAATCCAAATGGTTGTTATTAGTTGTTGGAGACATTCCAATCTCCCAACAACTGCATTTACTCTTTAGTTAGGAAAAGTATGTGGGTTGGTGAGTTTGAATCCTATCAAGATGCTTCCCTCCATTTCATCAATTAACTTGCCATCCAAATAAAATATCTGGATGGAATTTTGTGGGTAAATTTTGTAAAATATATCAAAAAGAAAATGAAGTTTTAGGGGTAGAAAAAGATAATAGGAAAGAGGTGTCATAGAAAAAAGATTAAAAAAAAAGATGAAAAGAGGTTGCACAACTACAAGATTTAGCCTAGATATTCATGTGGATGCATAGAATGAGGGGAATAACCAAGGTTGTATGATCAAATATGTGAATATTTATATCAAATGATATTCTATAATATGTAAAATAATTCTCCGTAGCATGCAAAAAGAAAGAGGGATAGTCACAGACAAGGACGTTATATCTTGTGGCTACCATTCTTCTTAAAACCCTTTAATTTTTATTATGTATTAGTTAGGAAATATTTTTTCACATAAGAAGAAGAGGGATGTTTAGAGGGTCACCATCTTGAGAAGGGTATGGTTATGTCCCCACAAAAGATAGATGAGAAGGCTACATGGGGTCAAGGAGTAATATATAGAGAAATATTAACAAAAAGAAAATATGTGAGAGGAGAGGGAGAAAGGAAAGATTACTAAAATAAGCGATTATGAGAGATAATGTGAGGAAAATTGAAATTTATCCCAACCTTGTATTCCAAGCTATGTGTATTTTTAAAGAAATGTATTCTTGTTCAATATATTGAGAAAATATTTGTATTTAAATTTTTTTCCTTGTGTGTGTGATTTTGTTTGATAAATCAAATCACCTATGAAATTTATTGCATGTATATTATTGCATTTGCATATGTATGTTATGAGTAAAACTACATATCTATATCACACTTTTAGAAAAGAGTGATAAATTTTTTTTTACTTCAACCACTTAAAAGTGATACTTATGTTTTAAATAATGTAAACTAATGAAGTGTAGAAAACTTAATGTATTTTATGTTTATAATTTCTTAAAATTTTAAAAAATTAGTTGGATACAATTTTTTATAAACATAAGAGAAGAATTTTAATTGTTAATTTTTTCTAGAAAAATTGATGTTGAAGGAACATCGCAAAAAAAAAAAGAGCAGAGCTTTTTTTTCTCCATGTAGATTACTTGAAAATCTAGTGCATGAATTTTTTAGTTTTTTACTTTTGATTAATATTTATTTTTTAATATTTATTTTTAAAGTTAAACTTAATCAAAATGTCATAGTTTTTATGGGATGCCAAATTTTATTTGAATTTTTATGATTTAAAAAAATTATACGCCATTGGAGAGGATTATCTCTTCTACTACACCTTATATTTTTTTGTTTTTAAATGTATTAAATATATTTTTATTTTCTAATCAACCCTATGTTTGATTATAAAAACCTGGTTACAATAAATTAAAAAAAATAATAAAACTAATTAGAATATCATTTTTTCGGATTTAATCTTGAGATTTATAAAAGGGTATCATGAAAATAAGTCTCTACTTGGAGAAATTTAGAGTTGAAGTTAATTTTTTTTCGAAACTCATCCCAAAAGAGGGGTTAAGCTACCACATAGATAGTTTCAATGAAAGGTTCTCAACCAAAACCATCATGATCAAAGGGGTTTCGGTTGAAACTTTGCACATAGATCCAACAACTATTGAATTTTTTAATGAAACAAATATTACTAATTTTAGAAAAAACTCTTTTTCCCGAAACTATATGTGTCATGTAAGTGCTACGTGGTTTCAAGCAAAATTGTTTTGCCCAAAACTATTTAGGGTGAAATATTTCACTCAAAATTATATTGTTGGTTGATAGTGTAACAGAACTCTATACTTTTACCCTTTTCTTTACTTGCAAAAATGACATTGCTAAGTGCGAGTCACTAGATGCTAGTTGGAGTAGCTATATATTTACCTATGACAAAGACAATTTAACCAGCATTAGTTGTGAGGAGTAGAGTTAAGTTCCAAGTGCTAAAAGTGACCCTTGTGACAACATCTAATAATAGAAATGATATTTGAAGACATTTTTTTATAGCAGAAAGTGGATTGGTTACATGAAGTTCAAAGAAATAGAATATTTATATTATCAATTACAAAAGTAGACTGTTTTACCTTAGCAACATGTACACAAGTAGTTTATTTAATAAGACTTTTGTAATATCTAGAGAACAAATAAATCTTATGGTAATACTTTGTGATGATGGTGGAGCAATATAATTAAGTAAAAATCTAGTATTTCATGCAAAGGAAAAATGCATGGAATTAAAGTATTATTATGTAAAAGAATTGTGCAAGAATGAAAAGTTGAAATTCAGTTTTGTAAGTTAGAAGAATAGTTGGAAAATATTATTATTAAATGATTAGAAAAGATAATAGATTTAAGTCGAGAAGATATATATATATATATATATATATATATATATATATAATTTTGCTATCAAACAATAAGTTATTAGTAAAGTTAAGAAAAACTCTTGAAATCATATATCTCAATTGCTAATGAAGATAACAATTTCATGAATCTGAAATTATCTATACTTCATTCAATATTGTTAAGTATGAATGAGTACATATATACAACACTATAAAACTTTGGTACTTTAGGGATTTTCATTTAAGAGGACCTTCAAATTTTAGTACTTCCTATCTTTTTTTCCCTTCTTCATAGGTAATCTAGGGGAGAGGATCCAGTAATTGGGCATCCTAACTTCACACTTCTAATTATCCCATGTGGAAATTTCAAATCACTTCCAATATTTTACAGCAACTTACTTGATAAGTCTTCTGCTTATAGCTTTCGTATCAGAGCCACATCATAAAATATGATGCCACATCAGCATGCTTTTTGTCAAGATGTAGTTGACCAATACTTGTGCATTCACATCATGGATAATTGAGCGCTGATGTGGCATCATATGATTGGTTTCTTTTTAGATCAAAAGAATACATTTTATTTAATTATGGATAGTCATGTCATAACTATTAATCCAATATTCATAAAAATATTGAACATTATATAAACAACTACTATCACAACTATTGAAACATGCTCAAATACTAGTCCTCTCCCCTATTTAAAAGATCCATTTAGATTTTCATTCGTGATCTTTTAGAAAAGGCAAAAATGGAAGTACCCCACGCTGTTTTGGAATGGAATATTATCTTCACGGGCCTGTTTTTTTGGGAGGTTGATGTTGAAAACGGGATACTTCCTTTTTCCCTTGTCCATCGCGTATAAAAGAACCGGGAATGATGGTGGTATTATAGTGGATATTGATTGTGAGGAAGGTGAAATAATAGACTAGTTTTTTTTTTTAAATGTTCATAATGCATAGATAACCTGTCTCTAGAAGATCACTTTACATCTAAGGACCAAAACAGAGCAGGTGTAATAAGAATGACAAGCTTGTGCAAACGACAAGGGCGAAAAGTGTTTTTTGATAATGACATGCTGGTGCAAAAGACAAGCTAGTCGAAAAGACTAGCAATATGACTGTCGTCATTCTATGAGGAAGAGAGACCTGCCTATAAAGACTCCTGATTTCCTTTGCAAATTACAGAGACGACGAAGGAACATTAGTAGCGGAGTAAGTTAATAATAATGAAGGCTGTGCGTGGTTTCCTTGTGGTAGTGTTTTTCTGGTTACTTATTATATCTACCCTTGCCCGGCCTACCCCTCATTTCAAGCTTCTTACCTATAAACCCACTTCTCACAAAGGACTTATGGACGTCAATGTAAACCAGGGAGATCGATGGGTTAATGAATGGGTAAGTGCCAACATTTATTAATAGACATGTTTCTGCTATATTCTTTAAAAATCTGTCTTGATTTACAGGTAAGCTATTCAAGTTTTTTAAATATATATATTCGTGCTTTAAGTGGTACTCTTTTCTTCAAGGAGAAATATTTTAAGGATCGTACAAGAGGAACGTGAAATTTTTAGTTTTTAATGTTTAATATTTTCTGTTTTGATTGTAGAGAAAACTGGTGAAGCGTCGCCTACTTCCCACAGCTCCCGGGGGTAATAAAGGAGATGGCCCGCATCACAATTAATCAATATATTTGAATTGGAGAGAGTTCGTAGAATATTATATTGTTACAATTTAATTATGTTTTGAATTGGAGAGAGTTCGTAGAATATTATATTGTTACAATTTAATTTAGTTGTGGATGTTTTGCATGAGGGTATTTCCAAGTAACTTTCTGTTTTATCTTAGTTTTCAACCTTGCGACCAAATTCTTCTGCCACAAAGGTGGGCTGATTCGTTGGATCATCCTTGCCTTCTTTGACTGTCTGTTAATTTGGATGTGCAAGGGCTTTTTCTTCACTTTGTTATTAAAATGACAATCTAACGAATTCATAGTTTCCTGTTGTGTGTTCAAAATTCTGTTAAAAAAATGGTGTTCACATTTGTACATTCTTTATCGCATTTCATGCATCAAAGGAATTTAATAATGGCTCAAAGAAACATATTTTTCAAGTTTAATTTTAATTTTGAATAGAAAGATGAGGTAGGAAGACATTTCTCTGTTTTTATCCATGTCGGTGAAAATAAGTCATGATGAGGATCGATAAGAATTTCAAGTTTAATTTTGGAAAGATGAAGTAGCAGGAAATTATCTTAATTTTACAGTGCACATTTAAAAAAAAAATGTTTTGGATGGAAGAAACCGTACAACGAAAAACAAAATCTGAAAGATCCACGTTTCAGACGGCTCTGTTCTCTATATATCGACGTTAAAGTTATATCCTTTCTCTCCTGCTTTGTTTTTTCTTCGAATTTCAATGCACAGCTATGTTACCAGAAACGCGACGGCAAAGCGCCGTTTCGCGTTTCAACGGCCGAAACCCGTTTCCCCGTCGCCAACGGCCGTTTCCAACCCGTCGAGCCGTTTCTAAGGCGTTGGAGTTAAAAAAATAAAAACTGCTGGTGTTTTTAGGCTCCCCGGGAATTAACATACACTTTCAGTTAACCTGCAAAATTCTCTGAGTAGAATTAATACACTGTCAGTTAGTTAAACTGCACAATTCGGTGAGTAAAATAATTGCTTAGTTAGTTTAACTGTAGAATTCGGTGAGTATAACTAATAATGCTATTAGTTTTTTAACCATTTTTTTTTTTTTCTGTGTTAAATATTTTTAATAAAATTAGTAAACATTTATAAAATTATTTAATAATAAAATTGTAGTGTTATATATATAATTGAAGCTATTTAATGTATTTATATATATATATATATATATATATATATATATATATATACACACAACACATACAAATACACATACATATATGCATACATTATATATATATATATATATATTTTGAAAATTTGAAAATATATATGTAAGTAATCCGTTTCTTATACGCAACCTCTAAATATCGCGTTTCTCGTCACGTTACCGTTACGGTTGCGATTTCCGTTTCTCGTTTCTGGTAACATAGATGCACAGTATTTGTTGGATCTCTTCCCACAAATAAAAATAATCTTAAACAAACTTAAGAGTACTTGGATGTCGTGCGGTCTCCAATAATTTTCGTTCCTTTCTATTGGACGCTATGAGGTTTTATTTTAATAATTGTCAAAGCGTAGGCCAATGAAATATGAAGTCAAATAGAAAAAATAAAAGAATAAAAACTGAAATGAATACAAATGAAATGCCACTGAGTTTCGAAATGTTTATAGAGAATTTTAATAAGCATGGGGCCTTCCTAATTTTAAGTTTTGTCTTATGATTCATGTATTTCATTTATTGTATGTCACATTCAAATATGAGTAGTACAAAATTTTCTTATTTGTTTCATAATTTTTAAATGCAATCAAGTCATTTTTTTTTTTTTTTTGCATATTTTCATAGTCAAGTATTATTGACAAATGTTAAAAAATATCATTTATGATAAGTTTTCACAATTTATATCTTATCTTAATATATTGTAACAACCAACACTTTATTTTTTCTTTATTTTTGTTAGACTCAACACCAACATACACATGTCCTATGTAAAAAGATAACAATTCAAAATAAAATCAATGAAGTACTTATGTATAAAATTTGATCGCTAAACAAAATATAATCAATGCACATTATTTTAAAAGGTCTAAAACATGATTAAAGTCATCTAATGCCAACATCTAGTTATTCTTTTCAAAAAAACTCCCATGTTAGTTTGTTTGAATAGGTGCTAGAGGTCTATAATGCCATTATTCTATAGGAACCAAAATCACACAAATAAATGAATCTACATTGAGAAGGACACAAATAATAATATATCAATCTATTATGCAAGATGATTATGCATGTTTTTACATTTTGCTTATAAATCCATTCTTGTAACCACATTTTAAATTACCTCAATCACTCAACAACTACCTATGGAACCAATTACACAATACTCATAAATATACAAATAATGATAATAACACACTATATAGGTGTTATGGAGGCACAAGAGCGCGGGCACGGGCGGGAAAAAAAGGATTTTGAAAATTCAAGTGTTGGAAATGGAGGCGGGGTAGAATCTGAGAAATCATAGGCGGAACAGGCGCTGGGATCAAGTAAGAAGCAAGGCGAGGCTATTCTGGATGATGTGGATTTCAGAAACAATATCATGGTGGATCCAGGAGGAAAGGATATACCGATGGCTAATCCTGTGGGCTCCCCAGCCAGTAAAAAAAATAAAAAATCCAAAGGCGTGGTGGGGACCACTGGCGACCCTAGAGGCAATCTCAAACCCTATACCTCTCTGTTTGGGGAAAAACCAAACGGAAAGTCATCTTTCTCTCTGGTGCAAAATATCTCTAACCCTGAAAATGGTAAGTTTGTTATTTCTGTACCAGATCTGTTAATTGATCATAATATTACTTTAATGGAAAGAACATTGGTGGGGAAATTTATGGGCCCTAGACCAAACATTGAAGTAGTCAGGGAGTTTGTTAAAAACAAATGGAGAACTAATGGAAAAGTTTCAGTAGCTGCTCTCCCAAAGGGATTTTTCGCGTTTGAGTTCACTTGCAAAGAGGATATCTTAGCAGTTAGAAGTGGTGGTCCATGGGTTATAGGGAAATTTTCCCTAGCTCTAAAAAAATGGTCTTCTAATTTAGACCTCATAGACTCTATTTTTGAGAATGTCCTAGTATGGGTTAGACTCCCAGGCCTTCCCCTAGAATATTGGAATGAGGATGTCTTTTATGGTATTGCGAGCTCCTTTGGTGAGCTCCTTTCTATTGATTCTATGATGGCTGCTAGAAAGAGATTGGTATTTGCAAGAATATGCGTAGGGGTCTCTCAAAATGCTGACCTCCCTTCATCAATCGAGATTTAGTCGAAGTTGAGTTCTTGGTCACAGGACATAGAGTTTGAAACTATCCCTTTTTCTTGTTTCAAATGTAGAAAATTTGGGCATTGGGCTAAGAAATGTCCGTTAAATGCCACCAAAGAGAAAGAGAAACCAGCTGGTTCTTTGAAATTGGTATGGTGAAAGAAATCAGAAGGAGAAAGCCTTGAGAATAAAGAGTCTAATGTTCAAAAAAATTCAAATAAGGCTGATGGGGATATGGGTAATAATGGTGAGGTCCCACAGGAACTCCAGCGTAAGGATTTTGAGAATACCTTAACAACTAAAGAAATCAGAAGGAGAAATCCTTGAGAATAAAGAGTCTAATGTTCAAAAAAATTCAAATAAGGCTGATGGGGATATGGGTAATAATGGTGAGGTCCCACAGGAACTCCAGCGTAAGGATTTTGAGAATACCTTAACAACTAAGGAAAATGAAGTTAGTGAGGATCGGACGGTTAGTGCTGAAAAGCAGAGTCCAGTTGAAAAAATAGATGGGAACCTTGGCTTGGAGGATATTCCTATCCAGGGGTTGTCCTTGGAGTTGAACATCCCTCTTCATCTCCCTTCCTCTGAAGGCTTTCTTCCTTCGAGTGTTGATCACTTTACGGATCCTAATTCCTTAGCACTTGTTAAGGAATCCTTTGATAATTAGGACCATTCTACTGAACTCTCTAGCAATTATTCTACCTTTCATTTGAATGGCATCATGGAGACATTACCCTGGGAGCAAAGACTTCTTACTGATAAAGAATGGAAGTCAAGTAAAGGGACGAATAGTCAAGAAGATACTGACAAAGAAGAAGTTTTATTTAAGAAAAAGAAAAAAATAAAAAAACAATGGAAAACCCCAAGTGGCATTTCAACCAGATCAAAAGCAAAGGTAGACTGTGGAGCAACAAAGAACTCTCAAGGGAAAAAAATCTATTAAATGGACAAGAGAGCATAATAGTTTTTAGGATATTGCGGATGGTTTTCAAAAAACCATCCTAGAGTGCCTCAACTCCTCTGGTAACTCATGAAGATCATGTCTTGGAATATCAGGGGACTTAATAATCCCCACAAGCAGGATTTTTTGCGCAATTTTGTTAGAGATCACAAACCTGATATTCTTCTTATTCGGGAAACTAAAACGTCAAAGGAAAAAGTGGAAAAGATGAATATGTTTCAACATTGCATTTCACATGGAAAAAAATTGAATGGTGCTTCAGGAGGTGTTGTTACCTTCTGGAATAGTCATATAATCAAAGGGGATCCGATTTTGGAAGGAACGAAGCATATTGCTACCAGATTCACCCATATTAGGGATAATTTCAGCTGGATCCAATCTAATATATATGCCCCCAATGGAAAAGGTCTTAGAAAATCCTTCTAGATGGAACAGGCTGCCTTTAGGAGGATTTTTGATAGGGAGTCTTGGGTGGTCATAGGAGACTTTAATACTCCCTTACTGAATGAAGAGAAATTTGGAGGTTCCTAGATCAATGCAGAGAGTAAAGAGGATCTTCAGAGCTTCATCAACAACCGGGCGTTGATTGATATGGACTTGCAAGGAGCTTTCTTTACCTGGTCTAATTGCAGAAAGGGTATGAACCTCATCCAAGTTAGATTTATAGATAGATCTTTAATCTCTAATCACTGGTTCTTTAATTATTACTATTCTCTTAAAGCCCTCTCTAGGATTGGATCTGACCACTTCCCTATTAGTTTTGTTGTGGAGCCTTTAAAGAAGAAGAAAAATACTTCATTCAGAGTTGAAAAAATGTGGCTTTTTCATCCTTCTTTTAAAGAAGAAATTAGGAAATGGTGGAATATAAGTATCCCTAGTACTGCTATGTTTCGAGTGGCTAAAAAATTAAGGGAAGTTAAATGCAACCTTAAAAATGGAAAAAAGAGTCCTTTGGGAATATTTTCAGGATTAAATCTGATCTTCAGATGGATCTAGGGGAGATTCAAATAAAAATTCAGAAGGAAGGATATGTGAATGACATTAAGGAAAAAGAGAATGGGATCCTTATTAAGATGCATGATATCATTGGAAAAGAGGAGGAATTCTGGAGACAAAGATCAAGAGCTTTATGGTTATCTGTAGGTGATAAAAATACTAGGTACTTTCATTTGTTGGCCTCAAAACACAGGGATGTCAACAAAATTTCTCAAATTGAGGTGGACGGGACTGGGTATGAGGAGGAGGAGAACATCGGAAAGCATGCTGTCTTATTCTTTAAAAATCTTCTTTCTGAGAATGATGAAAATAACCAAAATGATCAGGATCATTTATTAGAGGCTATACATAATGTGATCAATCAGGAAAATAACTCTATGTTGTCTGCTATTCCTACCAATGAGGAAGTTAAGAAGGTTGTTTTCTCCTTTGATGGGAGTAAAGCTTCGGGTCCTGATGGGTTCCCTATGTTTTTCTTTCAACGGTTCTGGGAGATTGTCGAAGAAGATGTGGTGAATGTTGTTAAAGAATTTTTTAGATCCAAAAGTCTCCTAAAGGATTTGAATGCTACTTTTCTAGTTCTCATCCCTAAGAAGCCTGGAGTGGTGAACTTTGAGGTTTTCAGACCCACAAGCCTCTGCAACTCGATCTATAAAATCATCTTGAAGGTTTTGGCTTCTAGACTCTTAACTCTCTTGCCCACTATGATTTCACCTCAACAGAATGGATTTGTTCTTGGCTGACAGATCCTTGATTCTATTGTCATAGTGCATGAGAACATCCATTCCTTGATAGAATATAAGACTGAAGGCTTTTTGTTAAAGCTTGATATCTCAAAAGCCTATGACAGAGTTGACTGGAAATTCTTGTTTAAAATTTTAAAGGCGTTTGGGTTTTGTAACAGGGTTCTTCAAATGGTGGAACAACTTGTGTCTACTGCTTCTATATCCGTAATGGTTAATGGTTCTCCTACAACTCTCTTCCAAAGCACCAGAGGTCTAATACAAGGAGATCCAATTTCTCCTATTTTATTCACTATTATGGCTGAAAGTCTCAGAAGGAATTTGAAAAGGCTGATCAATAATAGATCCCTTCTTGGTCTCAAACCGTCCTCAAGCAATCTAATTTGTTCTCATCAACAATTTATTGATGATACCATCCTCTTGGGAAAATCTTCAGTCTCGAAAGGAAAATTTTTGAAATCTCTGCTAGATGAGTATGGGAGGGCATCAGGACAGTTGATTAATAAACAAAAAAGCTCTCTTTTCTTCTTCAACACTCCTGTTCACAGACAGAATAAAATTTCCAAAATCCTTGGTTGCAGGGTGGAGTCCTTGCCTGCCACCTATCTTGGCTTACCCTTAAGCCTTAAACCCCCAGAATCCTTTTGGATTTCTTTGGTTGAGAGGTTCGGTAAGAAGCTTGCTGGCTGAAAAGGAGCTCTATTAAGCCAAGCGGGTAAACTTCAACTCCTCAAAGCTACTCTTCAGAATTTTTTGATTTATGCTCTGAGCCTCTTCAAAATCCCTGCTAAGTTTGCAGATGTTATTGAAAAGATTCAAAAAGTATTTATTTGGTTGGGTGTTGAAAAAAAGAAAAGACTGCCTCTAATAGGATGGGATCTTATGTGCAGACTGAAAAAGCTGGAGGTTTAGGTCTTAGAAAAATTAGAATGGTTAACAAGATTCTTCTAGCTAAACAAATTTGGAGAAAATATTCGTCCTCAGGGGAATGGACTGATATCCTTGCTAGCAAATATTTGGAGGGTAATAGATCCTCTGTAATTTTGAAGGATTCCCATCTTCTTCCCAGAGGCTCAACCTGCTAGAATAATTTGATTAATGGAAGAAAAGTTATTGAATCTGGAGTGGGTTGGTAGGTTAGAAGCGGAAACCAAACTAGATTCTGGGAGGATAGATGGTTGTTTAACGAGCCCCTTATAAAAATTGATCCCTTTAGCGGATGGGCTGAGAATTGTAAAGCTCTTTTTGGTTCATATGTGAAAGACTATTGTGTGGATGGAAATTGGGTGGATTTGTGCCTTGTCAGTCAAGCTCTTGCTCCTATTCAGTCTTCTTTGCTGGCTATCAGACTCTGCCCTAATCAGACGGAAGATCGTCTTGTTTGGTATGATGATCCCTCAGGAAATTATTCTGTTTCATTAGCTTTTTCCAGGCTTACTTCTTTCCAGGCTTCTCCCCCCTTCTGGTCGAAGTCTTGGGTCAAACATTTAGTCCCTAAAATCAACATCTTTTTCTGGATCCTTCTCCAAAATAAGGTGCTCACGATTGACAACCTCTGTAAGCGTGGTTTTCAAATACCAAATAGATGTTTTCTTTGCAAAATGGAGGCTGAGTCTGTGAGTCATATGTTTCTTCACTGTCCTTTTGCTGCCTCAATATGGGAAAAAATCATCCATTTCTGGCAACTTTCTTGGGTTTTTCCCTTGTCTATTGAAGATTTCTTCTCTCAATGGAAAGCCCCGACTCACAATCCTGTTCTTCGGAACTTGTGGGATTTCTCTTTCCCTCATGTTGCTTGGGGTCTTTGGAAAGAATGAAACAACAAAATTTATAGAGATAAAGAAGCACCAGTGGATATTGTTTTTGACAAAATTATCAGATTTCTGAAAGAAAATGTCAATGCTATTTCCCAGAAGGTTAGCAACTCTAAGAAAGTGGCTCACTCATCCTATGATCTTATGGTTTCTAAGGAATGGAACATAAGTCTTGATTTTCCCAGTGTCCATAAACAAGCTAAGAAGAATAGAGAGGGTGCTTGCTAGTCTTTTCCGCCTAATGGATGGGTCAAAGCCAACTTCGATGGAGTGGCTAAAGGTAATCCTAGGGTGGCGGATTACAGCGGAGTTATAAGGGATTCCTTTGGTAACTTTCTAGGTGCGACTGCCACCCCTCTTGGATCTTAAACCAATCACCTAGCTAAGGCTGCTGGATCTTTTCATATTATAAATTTGGCCCATAGTCTAAATTTTAAAAACCTTTGGCTTGAAGGGGATTTCAAAAATATAATAGATAGTCTTTCAGGTAGGTCCCCCCCCCTGTGGACTATTAAGTCTTGGATTGATGATGCTATCTCAACTTTAGCCAAGTTTGATAATATAAATATTTCACATGCCTATAGAGAAGTCAATGCTGTTGCGGATTTTTTTGTGAATGAAGGGGTTAGGAGCAAAGGATAGCACACTTGGCTAAATATATAAGTGAATTAGGAGTTAATGTCCAGGCCCTACTGAACTATGATGTGTCACATGGGAAAGAAGCGTGTCACCTCATTAATGATGATACGACGGGGTAATTACATCTCGATCATCAGATTGTATGGGACCGAGCTTAGTTGCTTAATCTGCAAGGTTGTCTGGCATGCTTTGTGGGTTCTTAGATTTGGCGGGACCATTTCAAGTAAATATTTTGTCGTTGTATGCCCCACTGTGCTTTCCAAAATGGGTGGAGATAGGAGAAAAGTTGAGCCGGACAGCTTTGAGATGCATACTAGAAATACCAAAGCGTGGAACAAAGTAAAAAGTGGGGGTTTACTCCCTTTTCTGGAAAAACTCCACGGGTCGAATCAGGAGGTGATTGAGCATTTTGAGAAGAATTGGAATAATGAGGAACTTACCCTTTTTGGTAGGAAAGTGGAGATTGATGAAAACCTTATAGCTGAAGTGATTGAAATGCCCACTGATGGACACAAATTTTTTGGGGACAGGGTTTTCTCTGATGAAGCTGTCATCATATTTCCAAAGAAAGAGAAGGAAAGAATGAAGCTGGTGAAAATTTCTAACAGCTACTTCGAAGTCGACACTATAAAAGCTCTCTAGAGGAAAGTTCTCCAGGTTATCATGGAATACATTACTGTGGATGGTCGTTTCACCAAGGTCTATGGTTATCACTTTGCCCTGCTCAACCATTTCCGCTACAAGGTTAGGGTTGCTTTTCCCTACTATCTTCTCTGTTCTTTGAGAAAAATTTTGGATGACCACAAGAAAAATCTGAAAAGATTTCCTATTTTGCATACTGGTTTGATTAGGTTAATTGTTGAACATTACCAAAATATGCCATCCCCTGCTAATTTGGATGCCCCTCCTGATTCTGAGGAGGATGATATTGAACCCAGCTGCTTGGGGAATTTACCTAATTTGAGCCCAGTTAGGATGGTCCTTAGTCCTTCCTCTGTCCAAATTGGTAAGAAAAGCCTTAACCCCCATTCTATGAAAGCTTGCTCTACGCCTAAGCCAGGAAGTCCTACCCTTAAAACTAAAAGTGTTGGTAAGAAGCCACTAGGTAAAAACCTTGTGTCGTACTCTGAAGACTCACCTGAGTCTGAGGACTCTAGAGCTAACAATACTTCTTCCTATGCTTCCCCGTCATTGGACAAAGATGCTAGAAATGGTTCCCCTGTTACCCCCGACCCTGCTAAAACTTGCTTCAACCCTGAAAGGGAACCCACTGTGGATGTCTTGGGTTTAGCTAGGAATAATGTTGATGACCATTTCAGGATTTCAAAATGGATCTTTCATGAAATCAACGAGCTTAAAATAAAAAACTAGGCCCTTCAAAGTAAACTAGAAGAAATGAGTGTCAAGGTTATTGCGCTTGGCAAGAATGAGGCGGAATGAAAAAGATCATGGTGCCAGAAAAGAAAACCAGAACCAAGTGGGCATGGACAAAAGAGTTGAAATTGAGCTAGATAAAATGAAAAATACTGTTAAAACTATAGCCGAGCAGAACAACAGGATGGCAAGACACAATGCCATCATCATCAATGCCATGACAAAAAAATTGGACAAAGCTCAACAGGGGTCTTTGGTGGTTGATCTGGAAGAGGTCAATGATAAAAACCAAGAGGATGTTGTTATTTCTAAGAGGACCAGGGCTAATTTGAAGAGGAAGGCTCCTCCTACGCCGCAAATGATTCAAACCTTCAAGAAGGGTGTTCAAGACATGCAAAACCTGGAGGTTGAAACCGAGTCTGTTCTGAAGACTCTAAGTTAGTTGCGGCTGGTCTTTTTGTTGGCCTTTCAGTTAGTTTTTTGTTTGACCCTCCAGGTCTTTTGTGGGTGGCTGCTGCTTTTTCTGATTTTTTCTTTCAGTAGCCTATTTTCTTTTGTTGGAATTTTTGTCCTTTCTCTTTTGTTGTAAACTTGGTGGTTTCAGGTCCCTGTAAAACCCGTTTTACCCTTTATCAAAAACACACTATATAGGTGTCTTATGGGAAGATGCATGACCCATGCTACAATTATTTTAAACTATATTAAAACAAACTATTTTGATAATAAGACTTGGCACAATTACCATTGATACAAAGGGGTCTAGAAGATTATCTAAAGCATATGGAATTGAATTCATCCAATAGTTTCTATTGCACATGAAAATTGGCACATAGTACAAATGTTGCTATTGATCAATCAATGTCACTTCAATAGCTAAACCTTCAACCAAAGCTACCATCATCATCCAAAATCTTATAATCAAATCCTAAGTATTCATTGAAGACCCTAGGTTATTGAATCTAAGTCAAATAGCATCTAAAATCTTATATTATCCCTATCATTCTTCATCCACTTATCCTAATGCTTTCATCCATCTCAATAAAAAATCCTTGATCCTTTCGACCAAATCATAATCTACCCTTCATACTAATCCAAATCACCCTCCTCATCCAAATTTTCATCCATCTATTTGTTAACTCCAATCCAGCCTCATCAATAGAATTGATATCCCCTATCCTAATATCTTCCACAAAACATCAGTCTCTATCAACAATCAACTCATACCCAAAACAACCCTTCCAAATCCACCAACATCACCCAAAGCCTCATCTTAAACACTATTACCCATCCATTTATCCTAATACCACGAGAAAGAAAGAACATAGAAGTAATTGATGCAAATATTTTTACAACTAGATATATATATTATACCTAAGTTCAAATCTCAAGATACCAAATACACCATGACATTATCAATGAGCAATAGGACCTTGGAAGCCAACTTTACTATGATGATGATGCTACTACTACTATCCTTGTTAATCAACTAAAATATAAGCCCTATTATGATATAATGTGAGTCATGTGGATTAAGATGAATTCCCTTTTAATCCTTATATGATATTGCCTTAAACAAGTTTTCCACAACCTTTAATCACCCATCCATCAATCTTCACTATTAGTAATTGGTTAGAAAAATCTATATTACTAATCTTCAACACATATCCAAAGGTTCAGGTAAGCTTGATTCCAACCTTGAAAAAGGAAACTAATCCCCATCCAAAGCCTCCCTTAATCCATATTCATATCACATATCCTCATTTCTAGTTCATTTCTCATATCCTCATCCCCATAATCAATCCAAGAACCGCAAAGGACAAACTCTCCCACTAATCCTAATACTTATCTATTAATCCTAACCTTAAAAGATTGATAGTGTCTATCTAGATTAAACCAAGATAAGGATGCCATGTCTAGGCACCTCATAAGTAGATGATTTGAGCTTCCCTTGAACTTTCACCTCAAACAATCATCTATCAATCATCCCCCCTTACTATTGATAATGGAAACCCATCCCTCACCCCAAGCCTTCCTCAATGCCAATCTATCTCCCAAATCCTTATCCCTATTACCAATTTAAGAATCCTTGGTAGCCTCCACCTCTTATTCCAATCTTTCATCCCCCAAATAATTGTAATCCAAACCACTCTAATACAATAAGCATTCTAAACTCATTGATTATTTCCTTCAAGGACTATTAGTAAATTATCTTAAGTTGCCACACATAAACACAATTGTGCTATCTTAAAATATCACCAATTTTATATCATCCAAAAATCTCATCAATCCAAAATCTCTCACATACATCAATCAATTAAGCCTAACATGTATACACATAAAGAATACTTATCCCATTCATGTGCATGACAAAAGTTCCTTCACATACTAATTTCTTGTTACATCCCATTTCTTAGTTACCAGGTTACTTTTAACTCGAAAGTAAAAATGATGATAAATGTTGTCAAGACTTTGATATGTTTAGTAAGTGAATGAAATACTGAAGTATGCATTAAAGTGTTATTTCACTTTTGAAGGTATGATTATGTTTTGATATACTGATGGAAAATGTGATGAATGTATATGAATTGCAATATGATTATTTTAATGCTTGGATGATGCAAATGACTTATGATATGGATTTTATGTAAACGACCAACTACCTATGTGATGCACTAAGTTGGATGTAGGAAGGATTCAAGCCCTCAGGTATGAGAGAGGGAGTATCACTTAGAAGAGGAACTTGGTCTAGTAACCTTTAATTCAACCTAACTGAGCATTCACACACTCATGTTCTAGATTGGATTAGTTGATTCAATAGCTGGTG
This sequence comes from Sequoia sempervirens, assembly GCA_007258455.2. NCBI lineage: Eukaryota > Viridiplantae > Streptophyta > Pinopsida > Cupressales > Cupressaceae > Sequoia > Sequoia sempervirens. The sequence continues at coordinate 36,592 of VDFB02098450.1, read as the reverse complement.
AAATGGTAAGTAACCTTTAGTCTTGTTTAAGGTTAAGATCTTATTCTGTGAATGTTCTTGATTAGGGTTATGCGATTGAGTCTTGCATTGATATATCAAGTATTACTATATATATATATTAATACATCAATGAAGTTGTTAATAAGGTAAAGAATGAATTTATATTTGTGCATATCTTGATATATATATAAATACATACATGCATACATACATATTAATCTGATATATAGATATATTGTGGTGTATGCATAATTTAAATAAGTATTATGTTTATACGGGTATTAAAGTATATATATGTAATGATATATTATTATTACTTTAATAAACATATAATTGTATTATTTAATATAAATTTTATATAGTGCATTTGATAATCTTGAGAAAATAAATAAATAAATATATATGTATATATAAAGGATATGTTATATGTATATACATATACATATACATATATATATATATATATATATATATATATATATATATGTTTGATATATATGTCAAGCACATTACCAACGCATAAACTAGTGCATAAACTAAGAATGGAATGTTGCATAGCATGTGAAATGAATATTGAAGGTGCAACCTTATGAATGAAAAGGCTTATCTAAACTTAGCAAAAGCCAAAAGTGAGGTAGCATTGGGCAGCACATAGAATGCACATAAGAGTGAAGTCTTAATTCCTTTGTAGTAATACATTGAGAAGACAACCTTGGTTCTTAGGTGTGGATAGTAAACCAAAGCTTCTTTTTTTTGTAAAAAGGTGCAACACACCCATAGTATTAGGGGTAAACACTTTTGACCGGAGCTATGAACTGGGTACAAGAAACCACAAGATACTACCAAACTTGGGAGTGCATTGGCCTAGCGAGGGTTTGAACCCTAGTGGCCGTCACTACAACCAAGCAACTTGAACACTAAACCACACCCTTATCGGCTACATAGTAAACCAAAGCTTAAACCAAATGCATAAGTGAGAATAAGTCTTAAAAGCATTCAATACAAAGAGTTGGATTGTGTTTAAACCTTTGCATAAAGCTAACACATGACCAAGTCAACCAAAGTATAAGGTGCATATGGATTTGTAACTATTGTGTACATGTTTTAATGAGAGGTTAATATAGTTTAAAATAATGAGGAAATAGTCTACCTGTGCTATTAGCATGGGATGCCAACTTATGAATGTGGTGCCAATTTGGAAGTGTTTGGGTTGAGAAAGAAGTCTGCAAAATGCACACAAGTCTGATAATAACCTTTAGACTCAGTCAAGAGTAAACTTGGCAACATTATGTGAAGGAATTTGATTTAGAAAACTTGTTTTTCAGCTTGATGTTCATTTGACTTAGCAAGAGAGCCTTGTTGTCCCTTATAACAAGTCAACTCATCCATTTAAATGGTGAGGATTATTAAGTGTTGCAAACCTATGAGTTAGATTGGTGAGTTGTTGGATGAGGTTAGAAAGGTGTAATAAATATTAAATTGTTTGTAGCCTTTGTTTGATCATAATTTAGTATAAATAAAGGTGCCCATTCTACCAATTGTTACACTTGTCATTTTGATTTCCTTGTGTTATCCTACTGAAATTTCTATGAAAAGTGAGTTGAGAGTTTGTGAGTTAGAGAGTCTTTTTTTTTGTATTACTTTGGTTTCATTGAGAGATTTGGTGAGAAGAAAGTAGAGGATATTTGGTTGTACTTAGAGGAGGTTGCAAGCCATCTTGAGCCATTAAGCTAGGAGGGAAGAATAAACAGTTGGAGCTTTAAATAGGTATTGTTGATTTCAATGAACTCACTGCCATTTTCCATTTTGAAATTGTTCTTTTCTTCATGATGGTTATATTTTATTATGTACCATCAAAAGAAAACTGAAAGAAATTTAGTCTCATGGTGATGGAATACCATGACAATCCATGTAGCAGCAAGGCAACAATATGGATTGTCATGGCATTCCATCACCACAAGACCACATTTATTTCATGCATTTTATCAAACAGATCACTACCTTGTCTATTCTATTGCTTATTATTATCTTTGATATATTTTTTCCAAGCATTTGTTGCTTTTTCAAAAACACCTATTTTAGGCTTTTAGCCATAGCAGCAAAGTAGTGAACTATTTGATAAAATGCTTTGGTAGACATGTATGAAAAATGTGGTAGCATAGACAAGACAATGAATGGTTTGATAAAATTCCTCAAAGAAATGTGGTTTCATGGTGATGGAATGCCATGGAAATCCATATAGAAACAAGGTAGCAATATGGATTGTCATGGCATTCCATCAGCACGAGACCACATTTCTTTTAGGCATTTTATCAAACAGTTCTATAATTATGGAAATTGACCCCTTTCGTGGAGATAGGCCAATTTATCATTTAATCTTGATCCATTTTAGTACCTTTGCATTAATTACCCCTTTAACTCATCATTAATAGGCCCCTAAGACCCGTTATTTTGAATATCAAGGCTCGTTTCACTTAAAAATCCCATAAAATAACTTACAACCATGAAATTCCTAAAAACCTAAAGTGAGATTCATTCGCCACCTTGGGTGAATGAGTCCCCTTAGGTGGGACCCATTCACCAAGGGTGGCAAATGAGTCCCATTTGGGGCATTTTTCAATTTTGAGCAGGAAATTCACCAATTTAATTCAATTTTTTTTTGGATGTCAGCCTTTGAGATCTAAATAACAGTCAATTAGGTGTTAATGCCTATAAAAAAAAGTTTTCAAGTCATTTTCATCATCTCTAAGTCATTTTGAGCAAGCATTTTCAAGAGAAAATTCAAGAATCAAGTGTTGAGAATATTTCACAAGAGCATTCAAGTTTCAAGAGCAGGTAAAGTTGAAGCTTTGGAGCAGCATTAAAGTTTTTTGCAGGTATTCAAGCTCACTTTCATTCAAGATCTAGCATTTTCAAGGGTTGATTATGGTTGTCTATGGTGAATCATGAAGAATTCTAGGTTGGGGAGATGCAACTAGCCATCAAGCCAAGCCTAAGGACTTCATTTCTAAGTGATTCCATCTTCCATTGTCACTTTACTTTTAGCCTAAAAATTTACACATCATTAAGATTTATTTGAGGTGATTAGAGATATATTAAAGTGAGTCTTGCATCATTCAAGTTTCAATAATGCATCTTGTTCTTGCATATTAGAATAGGATTGCATCATGTTTAGATTTCTTAGTCTTAGATACACTTAAGGCTAAGGTTTTCATGCACATTTCATTATTTCCATCAAGGTGTAATTACCAAACTAGGGGTTTGACCAAGGAAAACCCCCCATAAGAAAATCAAGTTTATATTTTATTTTGCAAGTGTTTTTATAGATTCAGATCCGAAACTTAGTTTGAAAGGAAAGAGCAAGTGTTGGAGTGTAGATCAGAGTTTTCAATTTTTGGAAAAGCAGAACCAGAATGATTTTCCATAAGTGGCGAATAAGTCCCATTGAAGGTGTCTTTCAAATCTATTTGTAGATTTAAGTACCCTTTTCCCCGAAACAACTTTCTGGGAAGAAACCCTAATCTGGGAAGTTAATTCACCCAAGTTGGTGAATGAGTCCCAATTGATTGAAAAGTGAAAATTTCTAGTGTTTCAAAGTTGCTTTTAGTAACTTTCAAATTTCTAGATGCACATCAGTCATTCTACTATTGTTCTATTATGTTTTTTTTACATTTCTAAAGCATTTTTTGATGTCATTCTACTCAATTAGGGTTTTGTATTGTATTGTGCATTTCATTGTCTTGTCCAAGTCTAAACTTGGTGGTGTACCCCTTATTAGATCATATTCAGACCCTAGGACAACCCTTAGCAATATCTCTTTCTCCTTTGTACTGAGATCTAAAGGGTTATCCTTGAATGAAATTGAAAGTGTGGGTATGCTCTATGTCCAAAACCATATGCTAGGATTCCTAACCACATTTTCATCATTTCAAGTTCACTTCCTTGTCTATGTTGTTGCGTACTATTATGCTATGATAGATTTTTTCCAAGCATCTGTAGCTTGTTCAAAAGAACCTATTTTAGGCTTTTAGCCATAACAACAAGGCAATGAATTTTTTGATAAATTTCTTTGGTATAGACATGTATGAAAAATATGGTAGCATAGACAAGGCAGTGAACTATTTGATAAAATTCCTCAAGGAAATTGGTCTCATGGTGATGGAATTCCATGACAATCTATAGAGCAGCAAGGAAATAATATGGATTTTCATGGAATTCCATCACCAAGATACCACATTTCTTTCAGGCATTTTATCAAATAGTTCACTTCCTTAGATCTATGCTACCACATTTTTCATACATGTCTAGGTCAAAGCATTTTATCAAAAAAATCACTTCCTTGCGGCTATGGCTAAAAGCCTAAAATAAGTTCTTTTGAAAAAGAAATGGATGCTTGGAAAGAATATATCAAAGAATAATAGTAAATATGGATTGTCAAGGAATTCCAACACCATGGCTAAATAGTAAATATGGATTGTTGAAAAAACTATCAAAGCATAATATTAAATATGGATTGCCATGGAATTCCAACACCATGGTCTTGGAATGCCATTCCAAGCCATAAACAAGTAATAGAAACAATTTCATAGAAATAGTTCATTGCCTTGTCTATGGCATTCCAATCACCATGGTGTTGGAATGCCATGACAATCCATATTTACTACTAGTAGTCGTATACATTGGCATATGACAATCAGCCGATAGGGGCCAACCACGGTGGGCAACGCTTGTGTTGAGGAGGGTTGAAGCTTTTTTTTTGTATGGAAAGGTGACTACGAATGAAACATATGAGTTACATAGTATGAATCAAATAACGAGGAAGAACATTTTGTATAAATTTTAGTTAACACTATTAGAAAATTTTGAAATCAATTTTGAAATTTGTTTAAAAGTGGGAACTTAAAAATTAAATTAAATAATAAATTTTATTTTTATTTTTTTTCTAGCAAGAATATTTAAATTTTATATTTAATGGTAATAGACGTACATGTATAATGTCACTTTTTGTGTAGCCTATTGAATCAATTAGTCATTTAATCTTGAAGTCAATGGAAGTTTTTTGTAAGGGTCATCACATGTGTATTTTTTAAAATTGGACAAAAAAAGTACACACTTTTTCCATGGAATGAAGATGTTTAGTATTGAGTACTTTTTTATAATTAGTATATTTCTATAGTTTTGGAAATTAAAGTTTTAGTATGCATGTGTTTTTTTACGAGAGATGGAAATTAGGTATAGGCATTTACACTTGTAATTTTATTGCTATCTAGACAAGGTGTGAGAGGAATTTGTATCTAACAATTGGTTTTCCAATTCAACATTCATCCTAGATTATGTGCCACTAAATATTATAGATAAAATAAGGAAATTGTAAAACAACTCCTAAAAGAATAGTTAAAAATTACTGCTAAATCACAGGTGAGCCGGAATCCATAGTAAACATTTCTATAGAGTAGAATTATTATGGATTACAACGCAATTGAGAATAGAAAAGTTTACTTTTAAATGAATGATTGCATAGTGCAATTGGAGAGTCAAAATAGATAATGTTGTAGGAGGGGAAAGTTCTGTACAAAATATCCAAGACAATATATTGATTCAGTTACATTATGAAAAGAGCCATTTTGGTACTATACATATGTTGCACATACTGCATGATTAAATGTTCGCTTCTCAACAAATAGAAACTTTAGACAAATAGCACATAAGCTGAAGATGCAATCACTTGGTAGTACGTTAGAAACATGTTGTTACAAACCATGTTTTCTATACATGTTTCAATATGAGAAAAGATATATGGAATGAAATGGAAAAACAAAAATCCCATGCTCGTTATCCACCCTTCCATATTGGCATCATGGAGCCTCAAGGACCCTAGCCAAACCCCCAAGCAAAAGAAATATGAAATTCCCACTGGAAATTTTGTGGAGTTTTATCTTTTGGAATTTTCATCTATGCTTTACCCCAACACCTGCAAATAGAAGAGAAAGGCATGTCAATGGTGGGGGAAAGAAGATGAGTGAGAGAGGATCAAAGATTAATAAATATATAGCAAAAATCAATAAAAAAAATTAGAAAGTAGAAATGACAAATAATATTTGAAAGCTGGTCACAAGATCTATTTATTGATAATGGAGAAGTCTTGCTGGTGCAGGAGCACCTACTTGAATACAAGCGTAATTTTAATGTTTTGCTCTTAATCTTTTTGTTTTTCTTTGTAAAGGTCTAAAACACCATTGATAAGGTGTAAGGGGACCTTTTTGCTGCTTTGGTAAAATTAAAATAAATTGGAAACTCATTTTGTAGGCGTTTCCTTAGGTTTTGGTTCTGTTTGCAAAACACAGCGTGTTTTCAAACGCGAACTGTTTTTTCATTTTTGAGCCCAAAACAGAAAACCTAACCGTTTTTTCATGATGCAAGAGGAAGATCTAGACTTGTTGAGAGGTGGAATGTGAATTTGTATTGGAAGTTTTTGTGAAAAAGAAGAGGAACCACATTTTTCTTTCCTTTTTTTATGTGAAAACTATAGATTTTCTATTATTGCACTGGAAACAGCAAACAGGGGATTTATGTTAAGATTTTGTTGACTTGTCCAGTTTGTGAAGAAGCTCTTTATATCAGTCTAGTGGCGTATTAGTCAGGAAATCCATCTCTTTCTTTATTCTTGTACATTTTTTTGGTTTTTGTTTCTTATTTCTGTTTTGGCTGAAAGTAGTGAAAATGGGGTCTTAGGCCACGTTTTTTTCTGTGCCAACAACATGGGCACGTTGGGAAGGTGGCCAAGATCCTTGTCTGTATATAGGTTAGTTGTAGGAAAGAATAGAAGTTATGTTTCCTTGATGGAAAGTTGTCCCTAGGCGAGCTAGAAGGCCCGGTTGGGAAAATACAGTAGTAACTTATGTTTGTGTGGCAGGGGTGTTCATTTTGTTGCAGACCAAGGTGGGTGGCGAGTACATGAAGCCATGGAATAGGTGTAGGAGTGTGGGCAGAGCTTTTACCAGTGTATTTAAGACTGAAAAAAAAAAACAAAACAAACCAGGAATGACTTAAACCCTCTTTTATGAAATAAAGCTAAGTTGTGCTTGTGTGCAGCAGAGAAGGGTCCCAAACCCTAAGAACCTGGTGGAAATTAGAAAAAGACTCTGAGTGATAGAAAGGAGCTGAGTTCAGTTTAAAAAAAAGGAAGAGGAAATATAAGTAGTTTCCTTGTGTGTGGGGCTAAAAGGGCCAAGACTTGTAACCCTGCCCCAAAATCTGAAACTGTGACTTTATACTAGTAATGGAAAACCTGAGTATGGTGATTAGGCAAAGACTTTTCCTGATATTTTTTTGAAGCTATTGTAGTCTGAACACACCCTGCTAAAATAGTTTTGAAAGTGGATGGAGTGGAACTGGTCTTTAAGTTGATTAAGGGCTAGTTAGAGCAGAGAGGGAAAGAAGCATCAAGAAATGCTTGATTTGGGCTTAATGAACGTTTTGGGACATTGATAGCAGGGTTGGCAGCAAAGACTAGGGGTGCCTAATTGTTTTGGGAACCTATAGGTTTGGTGGAGGCAGCAACACCAGGGGTTATCTAAAGTGAGACCCAGAGCATTGAGATTGTGATTATCTCAATCCAACCCTCGTCCTATCAGATTGGTATCAGAGCGCAGCTAAAGATTTGGGAAAGGAATCTTGCATGTCAGACATAGAATCAAGTGATACTTCCACCATGGTGACCAATGCAGAACTGGCAAAGATGGTTGAAGAGCAGGAAGAAGACAATAAGCAGTTGAGGGAAAGAATAGCTCAACTTGAGGCAGCAGTGAGGAGTGCACAGTTTGAAGGAAGAATTCTGAAAGAAGAAGAGGTTGCAGAGGAAGATAAGACCCCTGAACCTGACCCCGTCTTGAAGGAGGAGCCTTTCTTGAAGGCATTAAAAGCTTTGAGTGGAAAATCACTTGAAGGAGTGCCACTATTTAGTGGAAAGATGGAACCTGACTTAGTCATGGACTGGATAGAAGGAATGGAGAACCACTTCGAATGTGATGGAGTTACAGAAGCACAAAAGGTGAAAGTTGCAAAGTCAAGGTTGAGAGGATCAGCGTTAACTTGGTGGAAGTTTATTCAGACTAAAAGGGAGAAACAAGGTAAGCAGCCTATATCAACCTGGAAAGGAATGGTTGCTAAAATGAAAGAAGCCTATATGCCAGAGGATTATGAAATTCAACTCCACAAGAAGAGGCAGAGTTTAAGACAAAAAGACCTAGATGTAAACACCTACATGGAAGAGTTTCAGAACTTTGTTTGAGATCGAATGTGGCAGAAGATGAGAGCCTAAAAGTGGCTAGATACCTCAATGGATTGAAGTGGAATATATAGGAAGAGATGGCTTTGCTCAGCCCCAAGACAGTCCACCAATGTTATCAGCTAGCTATCAAGATTGAAGAGAGGAATAAAAGGAAGCATGATCAGTCCTCTAAGGGCAGAGGAAGAGGCAGAGATCAAAAAGGATAGCGTGGAGGTTACCAAGGAAGAGGTCGTGACCAAAGAAACCAAGGTGAATCAAAGCTTACCGAGCATGGAGGTGAAACCTCATCAAGAGGAGGATTTATTAGAGGAAGAGGACCTCAAGGAGGTTCAAACAGAGGAAGAGGAGCAGGAAGAAGTAACTCCTACTTTGCCACCATGAAGTGTTACAACTGCAATCAGCTAGGCCATCCAGCTTATAGGTGCCCAGAGAAAGCTTCATCTAGCAACGAGAAAAGAGTAGCTTATGCACAAGAGGACACCGTGAGTGTAAAAACACCTGAGATCAGTCATATTGAATCAGAAGTAGGTGAAAGTCTAATGTTTAATAGAGTGCTGATCAGACAACCGGTCAAGGAAGAACCCAAGCAAAGGAGAGCTTTGTTTAGAGCAAGGTGCAAGATATTGGGAAAGGTATGCAAGGTTATTGTAGATTCTGGTTCTACGGACAATATAATATCTGAGGAGGCAGTAAATAAGTTAAAATTGCAGAAGGTACCTCATGCCAATCCCTACAAAGTCACATGGTTGAACAAAGGGCAAAGTGTCTTAGTGAATGAGCAGGTTACAGTGGAATTTTTGATTGGAGGCTACAAAGACAAGCTGATTTGTGATATACTACCCATGGATGCATGCCATCTTCTTCTTGGCAGGCCATGGAAATATGATAGAGGTGTTGTTTATCATGGAAAGGAAAATACCATTGAGTTCACGAAGGATGGAAAAACTTTCAAGCTACAATCATTGGTTGAGGAAGATGAAGGGCAATCCAAGGTTCCACACATTATGTTGAGCAGTGGTAAAGAGTTCATCAAGGATCTACACCAAGGGAATGAAGGTTATGTGGTCCTAATGCAATCCAAAGAGGAAGAAAAGGCTGAGAGGATAGTCATACCTGAAACAGTTCAAAGGCTGCTAGAAAAATACAAAAGCATTGTGAGTGATGGAACACCATCAACTCTACCACCCAAGAGAGCAATAAGTCATCAAATTGACTTCATACCTGGAGCCTCATTGCCTAACAAAGCAGCATACAAACTGACCCCTGAGCAGAATAAAGAGGTGGCTAGACAAGTGGAAGAGTTGCTGAATCAAGGTCTAATTCAAAAGAGCCTCAGCCCATGTGCAGTCCTAGTTGTTTTGGCAACTAAAAAAGGAGGTAAATGGAGACTTTGTACTGATTCTAGAGCAATAAATAGAATCACAATTAGGTATAGATTTCCAATACCTAGGATTGAAGATTTATTGGATTGCCTTGGAGGTGCAAAATTCTATACTAAGCTAGATCTTAAGAGCGGGTATCACCAAATCATAATTAAGGAAGGTGATGAGTGGAAGACAGCTTTTAAGACAAATGATGGTTTGTATGAGTGGAAAGTGATGCCATTTGGCCTCTCAAATGCCCCTAGCACATTCATGAGACTAATGAATGAGGTGCTTAAAGATTTCACAGGGATTTTTGTGGTAGTTTACTTGGATGACATACTAATTTTCAGTAAGACAGCAGAAGAACATTTGAAGCATGTAGAGATGGTACTCAAAAGGTTGCAAGAAGAACAGTTGGCAATCAACCTTGAGAAGTGTGAGTTCTTCAAACAAGAGCTTGTGTATCTAGGCTTTGTGGTATCTCAAGGAACGCTGAAGATGGATCCAAGTAAGGTGGAAGCTATCCTAAACTGGCCTACACCAACCACAGCAACTGAGGTAAGGAGTTTCCATGGTTTGGCTCAGTTCTATAGGAAGTTTATAAGGAATTTTAGTGGTATATGTGCACCAGTGTTAGATACAATCAAGGGTGGTCAGAAAAAAAAGTTTAAGTGGACTTTAGAGGCTGATAAAGGGTTTGAAAAGTTGAAAAAAGAAGTGGCAACACAACCTATCTTGTTGTTGCCTAGTTTTGATAAATTGTTTACAGTTGAGTGTGATGCAAGTGGAGTAGCAGTAGGAGGAGTCCTTAGTCAAGAAGGTAGGCCTGTAGCCTTCTTTAGTGAAAAACTTAATGAAGCTAAGCAAAAATACTCCACCTATGACCTGGAACTTTATGCTTTAGTGCAGTCCCTTAGGAAATGGAGACATTATTTGCTACCCAAAGAGTTTGTGGTCTTCACGGATAACCAAGCACTCAGTTATATCAATACCCAGGAGAAGTTAAGCAATAGGCACTTGAAATGGATGGAGTACATTTAAGCTTTCACATTTACCATTAAGCACAAGAAGGGACAACAAAACAAAGTGGCAAATGCATTAAGCAGGAGGATGTTGACAGTCCAAGAGATACAGCTGAAAAGCATAGGATTGGAAAGTTTTAAGGATCTCTATGGTGATGACGAAGACTTTTCTGAAGCCTACAAGGGATGTTCAGACTTTGCAAATCATTTTCACAGTCAATATGCTGACTATACATTGCAAAATGGGTTGTTATTCAAGGGCAATCTGTTGTGTGTCCCAAGAGGATCAATGAGAGAAAATATGATCCAAGAAAAACACAATGGCAGTCTTAGTGGGCATTTTGGTATTAACAAAACTTTAGAGCTGGTACAAAGGTTTTACTATTGGCCTAAGTTAGCACGAGATGTCAGAAAGTATGTTGAACAATGTGTTGTTTGCATGAAAGCAAAAGGGGGAGCTAGCAATGCTGGGTTATATCAGCCTTTGCCTATTCCAAACAGACCATGGGAGTGTGTGAGTATGGATTTTGTGGTGGGTCTTCCCAAGACTAAATCTGGTTTTGACAGTGTTTTTGTAGTTGTGGATAGATTTAGCAAGATGAGTCACTTTATTCCTTGCAAAACTACACATGATGCAAGCTATATTGCCCATCTCTTTTTCAGGGAAGTTGTGAGAATCCATGGATTGCCATTGAGCATTGTCTCAGATAGGGATGTAAAATTCATGAGTCATTTCTGGAAAACACTATGGAGCAGATTGGGAACTAATTTATCATTTGGATCAGCATACCATCCTTAGACCGATGGTCAAACCGAGGTGGTTAATAGAGTGTTAGGTAACCTATTGAGGTGCTTGACAAAGGAATATGGACAGACCTGGGATATGGTGATTTCCCAAGCTGAATATGCATATAATGATAGTGTGAACAGGACTACAGGAAAAAGCCCATTTGAAGTTGTATACGGGATGCATCCAAGGGGAATTTGTGAGCTTAGAGACCTTGGAACAATGGAGAATAGGAGTGGACATGCAGAAGACTTCACTCAAACCATGAAGGAGATTCATGAGCAGGTTAAGAGGACAATCACAGCAGCAACACAAAAGTTGAAGGACAAAGTTGATGAGACAAGGAGAGATGTGCAGTTTCAAGTGGGTGATTATGTGATGGTTCACCTCAACAAATCCAGATTGCAGAAGGGGATGTCCACCAAGTTGCAAATGAAAAGAGTAGGACCATGCAAGGTGATAGCTAAGTATGGAAAGAATGCATACAAGGTGGAACTTCCATCGGATTTGGGTATATCTCCAGTCTTCAATGTTGCTGATTTGATCAGGTACAAGGGTACAGTCAATGATGAAGTTTAGAATAGTCAAGAAATATTTAAAGATATCAGCAATATACCCCTTCCAAGTCAAGAGAAAGCTCAAGCAGAGAAGGTCTTGGAGTCCAGGGTGAAGAAAGCAACAAGGAATAAGGTATACATGGAGCACCTTATCAAGTGGAAGAGCAAACCTGACTCAGAGGCTACATGGGTACAAGAGGATCAATTCAAGAATCTTGGCATTGACCTGAAACTGATACCACCTTCCAGTCCTTGATCTTCGTGCTGAGAGGGGGAGAATGGTGCAGGAGCACCTACTTGAATACAAGCGTAATTTTAATGTTTTGCTCTTAATATTTTTGTTTTGCTTTGTAAAGGTCTAAAACACCATTGATAAGGTGTAAGGGGACCTTTTTGCTGCTTTGGTAAAATTAAAATAAATTGGAAACTCATTTTGTAGGCGTTTCCTTAGGTTTTGGTTCTGTTTGCAAAACACAGCGTGTTTTCAAACGCGAACTGTTTTTTCATTTTTGAGCCCAAAACAGAAAACCTAACCGTTTTTTCATGATGCAAGAGGAAGATCTCGACTTGTTGAGAGGTGGAATGTGAATTTGTATTGGCAGTTTTTGTGAAAAAGAAGAGGAACCACATTTTTCTTTCCTTTTTTTATGTGAAAACTATAGATTTTCTATTATTGCGCTGGAAACAGCAAACAGGGGATTTATGTTAAGATTTTGTTGACTTGTCCAGTTTGTGACGAAGCTCTTTATATCAGTCTAGTGGCGTATTAGTCAGGAAATCCATCTCTTTCTTTATTCTTGTACATTTTTTTGGTTTTTGTTTCTTATTTCTGTTTTGGCTGAAAGTAGTGAAAATGGGGTCTTAGGCCACATTTTTTTCTGTGCCAGCAACATGGGCACATTGGGAAGGTGGCCAAGATCCTTGTCTATATATAGGTTAGTTGTAGGAAAGCATAGAAGTTATGTTTCCTTGATGGAAAGCTGTCCCTAGGCGAGCTAGAAGGCCCGGTTGGGAAAAGACAGCAGTAACTTATGTTTGTGTGGCAGGGGTGTTCATTTTGTTGCATACCAAGGTGGGTGGCGAGTACATGAAGCCATGGAACAAGTGTAGGAGTGTGGGCAGAGCTTTTACCAGTGTATTTAAGACTGAAAAAAAAAAAACAAAACAAACCAGGAATGACTTAAACCCTCTTTTATGAAATAAAGCTAAGTTGTGCTTGTGTGCTGCAGAGAAGGGTCCCAAACCCTAAGAACCTGGTGGAAATTAGAAAAAGACTCTGAGTGACAGAAAGGAGCTGAGTTCAGTTTAAAAAAAAGGAAGAGGAAATATAAGTAGTTTCCTTGTGTGTGGGGCTAAAAGGGCCAAGACTTGTAACCCTGCCCCAAAATCTGAAACTGTGACTTTATACTAGTAATGGAAAACCTGAGTATGGTGATTAGGCAAAGACTTTTCCTGATGTTTTTTTGAAGCTATTGTAGTCTGAACACACCCTGCTAAAATAGTTTTGAAAGTGGATGGAGTGGAACTAGTCTTTAAGTTGATTAAGGGCTAGTTAGAGCAGAGAGGGAAAGAAGCATCAAGAAATGCTTGATTTGGGCTTAATGAACGTTTTGGGACATTGATAGCAGGGTTGGCAGCAAAGACCAGGGGTGCCTAATTGTTTTGGGAACCTATAGGTTTGGTGGAGGCAGCAACACCAGGGGTTATCTAAAGTGAGACCCAGAGCATTGAGATTGTGATTATCTCAATCCAACCCTTGTCCTATCACTTGCACTTACATGTATTGTTGGTTATAGTTGAGAACCTAAGGGAGGATTGGATTGAGTTGTTAGAGTGTTGAAGGATTTGGAACGTACGCAGCACATCAGTGTTCAAACCCTAAAACCTACTATGGAAATGAACAGTGAGCAGAGAATGAAAGATATAATGAATAAAGTAACCATTTATGCAAAATACCCAAGCAAAACAGCTTATTGAATGCACATCCTAATAGTTTGAATAGCCTTCATAGTTTGAATAGCCTTCAACCTACCAAAATATGGAGCTGAATGTGACAAATTTAACAATAACCTGTTATCAAAGCAACACCACAATGGCTCTTCGGAGAATACAACCTTATGAAAGTATACTCTCCCAGACGTCAGCATTCAATACTACATTTACACACACACACACACACACACACACACACACACATATATATACATGAATATATATATTGTATGGAAACATGTGAACATATATATATATATATATATATACATGCAATGCAACTTAATCAAAATACACTTTCACACATTGCTACATTCAATATTGCATTTACTTCGACTAACTATATTTGCTTCGTCCACCTCCATAGTACAACCACAAAAGAATGCATTAGGGCTTGGGTGAGAAAACACTTAGCATATACAATTACTCTATTTGTTAGGATGGTACAAAGAAGTAGTTGAATCATTGTGCAAATTTATATATGCAAAGAGAAGAATAACTTACGTAGCGATTAACAATGTACATAAGCCTATTTCTAAGGACTTGCACTGAAATGAATTACAACACTTGGAAGATGCACAACACAAAGAATGTAGCAATGCGGGAAAGTATACACCAGAATATTGAAGAAAATATTTTTAATTCAGTTGCATTATGAGAATAGGCATTCTGGTATTATGAATATGTGGTGGAAGATATGCAAGAAAATAGGTTTATTCAGTTGCATTGTCAAAGGTCTGGAGTTTTTTTACCATACAATTTAATCAAGATACTTGTTGATAGATTTTGCAGCACATTAGTGTCAAAACCCTCAAACCTACTATCAAAAGGAATAATAAGAAGAAATTGAAAGGCATGAACAATAAATTAATCATTTATGCAAAGGACCTAGTATACATATACACACGTATATAACGATGTAGATATACATGTAACCTAGTATACATATACATGTATATATGCATATATATATATAGATGTATATATCTATATATATAGATGCAATGTATCTATATATATATATATATATGTATGTATGTATAGTGTGCGTCGTGCTAGATGAGAAGTTTGCATTGTCTAGATGTTCTTGTCAAATGTTTGCATCTTTCCCATTATAGTGATTGTAAAGATTTCAAAGAGATTATCATGATGTATGGATGGAGAAATTGTAATTAAATGTCCAAGTTACTGTCACTAGAACATATTTCGAGGGTTAGTAATTTGTTTTTCGTTGGTTTATGGTTCTAGCTATTTGTGTCTATTTACCAATAAGGAATATTTAGGCAGATCCTTTGTTTAAGAGGTTAGCTCCAGGCTGTCAGTAAAAACTCTGGAAAAGTCCTATCTATTTGTCTAAAAGCAACAATTATGAAAGAGCTATTACATAGTAAATCCTATTCATGGTTAGGTTGATGGAAGCCCTATTGGAAAAGATATAACAAGAAGACATTAACAATAAATTAATCATCTATGTGAAACACCCGTGTGAAAAAGAGTATAACACCACAAACCTAATTAAAAATTCCACATGCGTTACATTGTACTAATTAGTATAGAGTAATAGAGGAATTGAAAAAGCGGTATTAGAATAATACAAACAAGTGCAATGAAGTAAAATGGATATCATCACAACACATGGATACAATGGCCAAGGAAAATATATTTTCAAGTCTTTGAAAACATCAATGCATGTCTACTTGCACATGTATATATATGTATGTAGGGATAAATATATGCATGTATGTTAAATACTAATAATTTTGTTACAAACTCCCCATTTTTCTATAATACTGAATGGAAGATAATGCAACTGTTGTTATACAATTTATGTACTCGTTAGCACACTACAAACAAGGTGGGCATCAAAGGAAAATGAAAACCATGGCAGCTCAATGAATGCACAAATCTATGTTGGCAAAGGGAGAATAAATTGTGTAGGCATTCAAAATCTACAGTGTCCTCTTTGCAAGAATTTGAAGTGAAATTAATTAGAGGGATTTGAAGGGGCTAATTGTACAAAACGTGTATAGAACCAAAGATGCATAGAGTGTATATATGTGTGTACATATGTGTCACCATTCTTTGCAATAATTTGAAATGAAATTAATTAGAGGGATTCAAAGGGGCTAATTGTACAAAACGTGTATATAACCAAAGATGCATAGAGTGTATATATGTGTGTACATATGTGTCACCATTCCATGCATATAAAAAAAAATTATTCGTTTAGTTTGAGTAGAAAGATGTTAACATACATAGTTTTGCAAGTAGAAATAAAATGATTCATTTAGATTAGATCTGAAATGAAATACCTTCTCTTGTTCTAGTGGAAGGATCTTGTAACACCTACCCTTCTTGTTGGCTCTTTCAGAGTTGGAAACTCATTATTTCCATTCCTCGACCTCATCTCTGCAAGATTTTCCTAAAACCCAAAAAACATGTAATTATAATAGAATTCAATAAAATATTAAAAGCACATCAAAGGTATACCTAAAAATAAAAATGCATTATGTTCTACCTATCTGAGAGATAAAGATCTTATAGCCATTGATTGTTGAACACTATTGTAGTGAAGTACATTTAGAAATTTGTGCATGATTCTTTATATAAAGCAACAAATATATAGAGGGTATATAGCCATGGAGGGAGGGGAAAATTGATCATATAAAAGATAAAAATATAAATATGTTTTAAACAATCCTTATTTACAATTAGATGTGTGGGTGTCTTTCTGACACCAATTGTAGAATACATGGATTGCATTTTTGCTTGTTGATCTATCTTTGTATTGAGTGCAACATCATACAACTACAAAGCAAAATTTTGTATTGCTATATTAGAATACATGTGTGAAATTAGGTAAGTAAGGAATGGGGAAATGGCATTGTGGAAATGGCCCATCAAAATAATAGCAACGAAGGTGTCGCAGGCCGCAATAGGGGGGCAACTATGGAACTCTCCAAACTGACATGCAAGGGAGGTGCATATCAGTTTCTTGGGTAGGTATACTATGAAACAAAAACCAGAGTTTATCATTTTAGAAGGCAACCAAAATAGTTGATATCATTATAGTACAAGAATGAATATTACCAACTAGCATATGAGTGAACACCTACCATTTTGTGTGTGTTGAGCGGGGCAGTATGAGGAGACCATGAAGGCAATAAACTCCATGGCCATTTTGGACATGCTCAAGGAAGCCAAGACAAATAACATGGAATTTTATCATGTATCATAGAAAAGAAAATCAATGTACACAACACTATATATTTATGAATGAAATATATAGGAACAGTGAAAGAGGGAAACAATAGAAAAAGAATTTTGCAAGAAAATATTTGTAGCAATTTGAACCAAATAAAGCTAATAGAAAAGATAAGAGGAAAACAGTTAAATTTGTGGAAGGAAAACACAGAGGATGAATGTGAGGAGTCAATGTATAAAGGCTGTCAGAATAGAAAAAAACAACATTGTTGGAGGATTTCAAACTTATTAATCAAATGGAAGACAATTTTTTTTAGAGTGCATTCACAAAATGTACATATAAAGGTTTATATATTAGAATGTTGCAAAGACATTATTTAGTTATAGAACTTTTGTTTTCTAGTTATTGTTGGTTGTAATCTCCGTGCATTTTAGACAACTGGAGTTGTTTGTATTTGTGTATTTATTAATGTGTACCAACTATAACTGTATGTTTACATCACTGTATGTTCAAATTAGTTGAAAGAGAATTTTAGGTATGCCAATAAATAGTTGACTTTATGAAATTTTAAAACACGTAAAAAAATATGGGCAAATGGAATATACAAAAGAGTGTATTTCTTCGAATGGCATATAGCAAAAGCATCAGTAAACAAAATCTTAAACGAAGAAGTTAGAAATTTAATAGAATAGAATCATCAAAACATGGAATTGGCTTGTACAAGTTATGCCATCTAGTTATTTATGTGTGGTATCTTTGTGCATCTTTGGCACTATACCCATTTTACACAAATTATTACTTGGTATTTTTTTTAAAGATACAATTTAGAAAAGGTTTGAAGAGGCGAGGGCACCCAAGCTAAGGTAGATACAAGAATAATTATGCTAGAGCCTTTTTTGTTTGTTGGCCTATCAGTTGGAACCAGGAATAGTTGGCAAGGCCTGCAATTGCTCAAGGCGTGTTTCTTCACCGTGGCAACAAGCAGTGTACTTGTTGGTGCCAAGCCTAGTGTATCTTTCAAATGATAAAGGTGGATCAATACGAAGTCCTTCAATTGATTTTACACATGAAATAGTTGTAAAAGTCAACCCTTGCCTCTCTTTGGTACCTATTTTTATTGTTGCTCTATCCAATGTTAAGCCCTGTGCTTTATGTATTGTGATTACCCATGCCATAGTGAGTGGAATTTGTGTTTGACTCCCCAAAATTATAGCTAGGATGGGGATGTCTCTTGGATGTTCTGGGTCTCATGGTGGCCCAATGTAATTTTGGAAGCGAACAACAATATAGTCAAGTGGGTTTGGTGATTTAGAATCTAGACTATAGACAATAGCTGTAACAACACCAAGGGATCCATTGATGAGGTCAGCTTGAATCCACAAATTTGTTGTTAGCATCACCTGTTCACCAACAAAAAGTAGCAATTGTGGGAGAAGCTGATCATCATCTCCATGATTAGATGTCTATTGTTGAGCCATCCGAGCAATGCTAATGGCTATTGGTAGATTTAACTATTTGATCATTTTTTATTTATGGAATGCGACCAAGTCATTTGTTGCAAACAAATGTGTAGAAACATCAAATTGTTGTCTTTATGTGGCTGAGAGTATTTTATTTGTTTGTTTCATAAGATCTTCTCAATCATCATGGATAGCCTCAACATTTCTTATATGAAGAAGTATTTCGTAAAATTTTCATTGTGAAGGGCTATCTCCTTTTTAGCGAAAGATAGTGTCTAGGGTTATTGAGATCGTGAAAGTGTTCCAAAAAGCTACAACTAATGAGGATGAAGCATAAATAGGTGTATCCATGATAGGTGGAAGCTGAGCGAGATCACCAACAAGGATCATAGAAACACCACCAAATGGCTCTGTCTGCTTATTTGGGAATGCTTGGCATAATCGGCTATCTATTTTCAATAGCAATTTTGGGCCTAGAAAACTCATTTCATCAATCAATATGTACTCAATATACTTAAACTGTTCTTGGAATAATTTCAATTGCTTCCCTTGCAAAGGACTCATATCCTTTACGGGAATGCAAAGTGTTGTATGGATTGTAGAGGCACATATGTTGTACGCATTGACACCTATAGGAGCCAATGTGAGAAAGCAGTTGTTGGTTCTAGGGAAAGAGGTATTCATTTGTTGTTGAATACAATTTATGAGGAAGGATTTTCTAGTTCCAGTTGTCCCTTGAATTATCATGCAGAGAGGGGCTTTAGGTGAAGGCTGCATACAATGGGTTCAGATTATTTCAAGGGCCAATTGTTGCTTCGGTGAAAGTTGATGGGTTGACATATCTACAGGCAAGAATTGAACCATAGCTTGCTCATGTTGTGCCTTCGCTGATGAAATGAACTACAAAGCAATATTATGGAGTTTTTTAGGAACATGGTTTTCATTTCATGGATGGTTCATATCAAAATCCCACCTACCCAATAGTTGAAGTTGATTTATAGTAAAGTTAGTAGTAGCACCAAGCTAAGAGAAAAATTCCCATTCATATTCATCCATAGAAGGATGATGGTTCAAATCATCAATATCACTATCATCCTATATTCTTCAATTGTGGATGTGACTAGAACTCTATTAACATGCCAAGGATGATAACCAACCATTTTTAAAAGTTTCCAATTTTTTATTATTTGTTCTCTCCGAAGACCTATATTTGCTTGTATGTGCCATAAAGGTTTGTATAGCGTAAGTTTAGTCCAACAAAATGTCTCAAATATCTCAATATCTTCAACATGAGTAGTCTTGAATAACGAGTAAACAAGGATAACTGCAGGCTGGAGCCTTGGTTTCCATTTATCTTTTTTGCGTTGCTGTGAGTGTGTATATAGCCGAATTGAGTCAATAAGGGATAAAGCAACTAGCTCTGGAGGCCTTTGCATATAGCAATGAATATAATTTGTTGACAACTCCTCATCAGTATCATCTTTGTTTATACGAAACCATGTCTTTTTGCAAACATTCAACTGAACATATCATTGGCTTGAAGTAAGAAGAGGAAATTTCTATAACATATGACAAGTCTCTTATGCAGAGATGTCACGTTCCACAAGAATATTCATCATGAATTTTTGGTATGCAACCAGTGCTTTATCCTCAACTATATTTGTATTTGCAACTCTTTTCAACATATCTAGATAATTTTCTAGTTTTTTCTCAGATTTAGCTACATATTTAGAAATTATATAATTCAAAACAATTTTCCTAGAAACAACTAGCTAACAATCAACATTGGCATGCCAAATTGCAAGCATAGCCGGGCTGTGAATATTTAAGCGATCATCATTTCTTGTTGGTTTGTAGGATTTGTTAGAGTCAACATCAGATGTCAATGTAGAGGTAAGTTGCTCCTTCCATGGTGCTTTATACCGACATTGCAATTTCTCTCATTTTCTTCTTAAACAAGTATATTCAGATCATTTTGTGTGCCTTTGAACTATGTTTAGCAACTCTTCATAATATATGATTGGATCATTGATTAAGATCTGGCTCATGGTAAGCAAGCATGGGTTTTCTTCAAAGCAATGATACGTTCTAAGCAATCTTTGTGCAAGACAATGTGGATTCCAAGCTAAAACATATCTATCAAAAAAGTGCCTTGCTATGGTAAGATCGTGGTCATTGGACCAATAAAGAGTATCCATGTCAAGAGCTTCTAAAATCCATAGAAAACCATGAACATGTGCAGAGCCACGATGCTGTCATTCATATCTATACCAATAATCTTTTGCATGAAAAAGCTTTTTGATCACCTCTTCACAAAAAATGAAAATCTATGATGCAAATATAAAGATGCTATATGTGGATTCTGAACAACACTATCTATTAGTGTATTTTTTGATGACTCCATCGCTAAACGAGATACAGTAGAGAAAACATTTTGTAGGTCAGCCCATTTTGTGTCTGCACAACTCAAAGTGAAAAAGAGGGTGGGTGTACCAAGTTGTTTGATCATAGCAGTTAGCTGGGCCTGACAAGAGTTCCAAAAAGAGCGGGTCCCATGCAACAACACCCCATATCACATCAACTGATCAACTAGTTGGTGGTTGGGGGTAGCTTGAAGTTGTTACCTCAAAATAGTCAACGACCTAGGGATTCTATCCTCCACATCCGCTCTAACAAAAATAGAGATAGTTTGTTGGATGCGATGTCTCATAATCAAGTTGTAGAGAAAATATCTAAACCTAACATGTTTTCCAAACATGTGGTCAAAATATTTCATTAGGTGGAGGGGATATTCATGCAAGTGAATTTTAATATTTCTCAGTTGCAGGGGAAGCACTGCTCCAGTGGGGAACAATGTTGGAAAGGCCATTGAAAACAAAACTTCAGTGTTGTATTCATTAATAAGAGAAGAGCTAACTTTAGGCCAAGATAAGATATTCTGGTCTTTTTTCCCAATTTGCAATCTGACTTCTTTTATTGCTTGTAGCTCTCGTCTACTATTTGGTAAGCGAGGAATAAATGATGAAAAGTTTGAAGAATCATTTTCTTCTTGTCCAACATGTGTTGAGTTGGTTGATGGCATTAAGTCTTCATCTAAAACTTGCTCTATTGTATACAACAAATTGGACACATCAACATCAACATTAGGTAACATATTAAGAGCCTCAACATCAATCTCAACATCATTGTAGTATTTGTCATATTGGATTTTGTATTTCAATGCATCCATGACATGATGTTTATTAACATAAAAATCATAATTCCTTCCTTCAATAGTGGTCCTGCGAACAATAATGACCTCAAGGTCTTGTAGTTAGGACAACAAAATTTTTGCGATGCTTGAGATATCTTGAGGGAAGCTTATTGTGTGACCGATATATTTAAATTGTCCTCCTCTAGCGTGGGTGACCTGTAAAATTGAAGCCACCCTGGCAATAAGCATCTCTTCAACTTGTGTTAACTTTTATGAGTAACAATGGTTGTGGGCCTCGATCCATTCCATTTGCAGAGTTGAACTGATGGGCACCTTTTTTAGAATAACACCTTACACATATGGCTTCTGACCCTAACATTCAAGTTTGCATCCCTATGTAGCTTTCCCTGCATATTTGGCAAACAAAAAGGTTGGAGAGTGCATCTATATGATGTCAAAATCGCTTCACCACAACACGATAGCTATTGTTGAATATTTCTTTCAGGTATTGTTCGTGTGTTGGTGCAACAGGGGAGCTCCTCTGAGATTGTATACAAGGGTTGCCATTTGCCATTGGAATTTCATGTTGCAAGGGAGCACTATTACCATTTTCATGTGCAAATGTGCTTGTTGTAGCTATCCTTTCCTATAATTATTTTTTGCGACACTTCATGGATATTTCCTCTCTATGCTCTCTATAGTACAAATAGTTTTGTTGCTATTTTTTACCCTTTCTAAATTCAACAAATTGATTGGGCTGTGCAACTTGACTCTGTGTGTACAACCTAAGAGTATACATACAAGCTCAAGTACATTAGGATATATGAATATACATATATACCCATGCATACATTGAAAGTGGCAATTATACATTAACATATAACAAAATATATATGTCTATCCATTTGTATATGAATCAATATCTGTGAATGGCCAAAAAAGGAATAGCATAGGTTGAACATTAGGAAATATTAAATTCTAGTTGAATATACATAGAGGACTTGGGAACCTCGAGAGGAGGGCTAGATAGTAAGATTGTGCTTGTGTGAGGCTTAATGCATCATGTTGTTGCTATGCAATGGGAGCAAGCAAAGAAAATTAAATGTGAGTGGGCAAAGTAAATGCAATATTGAATGTTGCAGTCTCACAAACTATGTTTTGAAGGTATGTGCAGGATCATGATGGGCCAAAAAGTGGCAATATGATGGGTATGTGGCTAACAACTTTTTATTTACCCAAAATTAATGAAAAGAAAAGGGCTTTTAAAGGAGATTCTCAGCTTTCCACCAATATAAATTATGCTTTACTTTCATTTTAATAAATAATTATTATTCATTTTCTATTTGAATTATGACTAAAATCCTAATTGATAGGCTGATTGAAAAACATCTATAGATTTCAAATGGTATCACATTTTTTGAATCCAAAACATGTGTCACATTCTATGCTTCACATACTATAGGATTAAAAAAAAAATTGGATTTCATGAAGTTTTGACCAAGTTAAGGTGGTCAGACATACAAGTTTTTATATTTATTAAAATTTGTAATAAAAAAATCATAATTAATTATTTACTTGGAAAAAAATTACAAAAAAATATGTATCACATCCGGACATGAGTCCTCTACTTATATCTAAAATCTTATAAAAAAATATTATCATTTTATTATGGTTAGGGTGGTCAGATAGACACCTACTTATTTTTTCCTTGAAATTTAAGTACTAGTGCATTGAAATTTCAAATTTTTACCAAATAGATTTTATTGCTTTTACATAAACCTAATAGTTTAGAAACTACATTCAATTTGCTACAAATTCTATTCTTACATATTTTTGAAATAATATAGATAGTTTATTCAAAATTTTAAGTCAAGTTGCCTAACTCTAATTTTCCATGATGATCCTGCACATACCCTTGATTATGATGCATTGTACATAGAGGACTTGGGAACCTCGAGAGAAGGAGGGATGGATAGTAAGGCTATGCTTGTACAAGGCTTAATGCATCCTGTCATTGCTACACAATGGGGGCAAGCAAAGAAAAGTAAATGCAAGCGGGCAGAATAAATACAATATTGAATGTTGCGGTCTCACAAACTATGCTTTGATTATGATGCATTGTCAAAGCAATCATTGTGGCATTAATTTCATAGTAGTTGGGAAAAATCTATTGTGTACATATCTAATCTACGATATTGTAGTGTTTTTCTTTGCATATACATAGACATACACATATGCATCTACATATGCATATACATACAAATATGCATATACATATGCATCCATGCATACATACATGTACATATATAACCATATAGATGCATATACATATACATATACATATATACATATATACATACATATATATACATATACATACATATACAGATACATATAAAATATTGATTGTTGCAATCTCAAAAACTATACTTTCGTTAGGTTGCACTATTAAAAGAGCCATTGTGCCATTTATTTCATAGCAAAAGTGCAAAATCTGTTGTCCTCATATTTGATCTATTATATTGCAGTATTTGTTTTTGCATGCCCATAGACATACACATATGAATATACACATGCATATACATATACATACACATATACATATACATATGCATACATGCATACATATACATACATATACATATATGTATACATATATACATAAATACATAAATACATACATATACATGTATATACACATATACATACATATACATATACATATATATACATACATATACATACAAATATACATATACATCAAAGCAATCCTTTTAGATGCAGGAAAATAGGAATGCATAACTAGTTTGACATGTCTATGCTTTATCAAGATGGTCCATTTAGATGTACACCTAGAAGCGAAGAGAGTTGGAAACAATAACACCAAATTTGCAACAAGTACAAGATAAAGCAGAACCATACTTACGAGATCAAGATTTGAAGGATGGGTGGCCATGCCCTTAGAGCCAAACTCCGTGGAGAGACCAACAAGGGCTGGCAAGAAATCAATATTGGGGGCCTCTGTGCACCCATCCACAAAGCCTGCTTCCATAGACATAGTTCTACGAGCTTATTTGCAGTGATACCATGTTGCAATTTGAGTTCACTAATTGATTACTCTATTTCACAATTTAAAAAAAAGATCAGTGTACTGTAGCATCCAAATGCTAATTGGTACACAACTTACAAATATCAATTTATAACCATTCCACTTTTAATATTGTTTAAAGAAGGTGAGATACAATAAGAACAATAGAAATCCACTTTAAATGGTATGCAAACACCAAGGAATACATCAAGAACAATAAAAAACATAAATGAAAATGCATATACCCTCATATGTATCTCTCTATCTTTCAAGATGATTATATGTGTGTGCATGCAGGCTTTTATTTTTTCTATGAGCCAAGGAAGATGATTCTTACAACACTATCATTTTAAAGCAACACCATTATGGCTCTTTTGGAAATGTAAATTAATCAATATATTTTCTTACCTTTATAAGAAAAGAAACAACAACCATTACAAAAGAATCAAACATATGTTGTGCTTCAATCTTTTCCTAATAGTTCTTTTACAATTTTTTTGTCTGTCTATAATATTTAATGGTAAACAATGGAGCTTCAATGTAGAATATATGCATGTATATATGTGTACAAATAATTAAGTACATATATGTTGTAACGCCCCGCCTTGGTTACCGTTAAAACAAAGAGTAAAGTTAACCGAATATTTTTTTTTTTAAAAGATAATTAATTACACATTTCCATAAGGTTTCCAAGACGATGTTACTTAAACCTAATAAATAAACTCAACACATTATCAAAATCATAATACAAATTTAATGCCATGAATGGTTCAGTTTACAAAACTTATTACAATCAAGAAACCATAGGTTCAGATTACAACAAGAGAGATTTTAATAAATCTTGATACATCCAAAGTTGGTACAATATGAACGCTCTTATACAAGAGGTATTTTTTTTACAAAGCTGATAGTGATCATATCACAACTAATATCCTTATCCGCGAACATGCTTCACATCCACAGTCACAAAAAAAGAAGTAACTGGAACCAGCTGCAAGCATAGGATCATCTGCAAGAAAATACAAGGTGTAGCACGGTTTCCTCCCGACCACGTGGAACCCAAAGGTCCACTCCCTCCGTGCTAGTAGATAATGATAGGTCCACAAGCAAAGAAGAAAGAACATAATGATTACGTGGTTTACAAATCACATCACGACATAACGTTAACAATCATAGCAGATAAAACCTTAGTAACACAATACATCAAAATAAATCTGAACACAAGGAACACCATCATGATATCGACTAAGAGTGTCATCACATCGTCGGGATAGGTTACCCTGGTGAATCTTCCTAGACTACCGGCCCTCTCCAAGAGTTACCCTGGTAGCCTCTACCAATTCCCGGCCCCTATGCAGACCAATGTGGAGTCACTTCATCTTTCAAGAGGACAAGATGACGACTTGCCATTCCAGGCCTTCTCAACCTTTTCTCAACCTGAACGAGCATTAAGACAATAGGCGAGGCACACTTTTATCTGAATTAATGTTTATAACTTCCCAACCCATAATTCTTTAGTTAGGTTTTCACTGAATTAACACACCTACGATAGGTTACCCAGACAATCACTTCTGGATTTCGGCCCCTACCGCAAGCCACTCTTTCTATAACATGACTTGACATAAAACCAATCTCGAGGTAGCTATCAAGCGTAAAAGTACGATACCACAGAGGTTTAAATCATTCACTTGAGACAAAATAAATTCTCTAAGATGTCTCTTTGGACAATAACAACAAAATTTGTGGAAAGAGTCTTCATTCAAAAGAACATAATTTACATAGGTACAAATATTTCTATCATGTCATGGATCTATATCTTCATATTGTCACTGAAATAACAATCAAACGTGCAAAACCTTTCCCTATATATATAATCATGGCAACAATACCACAAATATAATTTCCTATTCTCTAGAAGTAAGAATCTTGATAATTCTCAATATTGTCGTCCACTTGTAAATCTTAAATTAACAAACTTACATAGGATTTTCTTATTTATAATTTCATAAAATAGAAAACTAAAACACCACACGGATACTCTAAATAATAATCAAAGCCAATTTAGAGATTTACATAAATAAAAGAACACTACTTTTTACAAATTCCTATATACACCCTCAAATAGAAATTACTTATTTACTAAATACAAAATCAACCATTTAGTGAACCAATTAACTACATTAAAAGAAAACATAGATTATCTTAATTGCCCCCAATTTATTTCACATTACGCTTAATTTATTTATTCAATTGAAATCTTAAAGATACATCAAAGACATCTTTTATACATCTATAAGTATAAACATAAATATTATAAAGATGCAGATTGATTGCAAGAAAAGATAAATTAAACTGAAGTGAAGTATTTGTTATCATATAAAAATTAACTTACAACTAAAAGTTATATATATAAATATATATAATTTCCAAACAAGGTTGCTACCACTGTTTTTGCATGTAAGGGTAATACACACTAGAGTTAAGTTATGGATATCAATTAAATGATATAACTTTAACTGGATTAAACAAAGCGCCATGCATCATGCACGTAAATCAACTGTAGTCAACTATAAGTATCTAATATGTATATCAAAATAACATCAGATTGTTGTGTTTAACTTTACTTTACTTACATCTATACAATTAATATTATTATGATTTATATATAATACTAAACATTCACTCCATTAGTTTACATTATCGATTGTTCCTACAACATTATACTTATTCATGAATCAATATATACAATAGTGTTGTATTTAACAAACTCAGGGATAACTAATAAAATCAGGGACAGAAAGATCAGATTGGATGCTTGCAGTTGATAACCTAAGAGTCTCAAGTTAAAAGATATCAAATAAGAAGCGATTTAGATTTGCACAGGGACGTATTCTACAAATAGCTCTTTCTCTAATTCCTAACTGTAGCTGCGCACAATCTCAAGAGAAATATATTTCGATGGATAGAAATGGGTCAAGGTTATTGTAGAATTCAGATTAGAAGATATTACTTTTAGCTATTTTCGCTGGTATGATCGCACCCATAAACACCAGAGTCATGTGCAAGCTGGAGAAATTGGCTTGGCATATGAAGGCAACAAGATATTTCCAAATTCAAGACTTTTACTTAACGCTGTGAGAGAGGAGAATAGAAAGATCCAATTATCGGCCACTATATTGCAATTGGAGTTAAAAACTTTGAGTATGGTATGATTGCCACGCTACATTTAGATTCATTCCCAAAATTGTTGCAAGAGAAATTGTTCTGATAGATGAGAACCATTTCCATCGTTTAAAATTTTTGTATGATATTCTAATGGAGGATATTGGTGGTGCGAGAATAAAATAAATTCTAAGATGAAAGAGTTACAAACATCGGCTTAACAGATGAAGGATGATGGTATGCAGATTAACAAGTATAGACAAATGTGAACTAAACAATACCGGTTGCAGGAAGAAATGAATACAAGATTCAACATCTTTAGGGAATTTTCTCCATTCAAAAGGATATAAGATTAATGAAGAGAAGATGTCTTCAACTATACAGAAATATTATTCCAAATAACATTTCCATTTACCAGCTATAGAAACGATTCAAAATAAATCTTCTAATCAAGTTTACATGTTAAGATTCATTAGAAGAAGGCTAGGTGCAAGTTCAAGTGTGGAGAGTATTAGGAGAATAAATATAAATTTCATTACCTACAGAAAATTTGACATTAATGGCAGAATCTTTAGTTCAAGAGAATGGTGTGCCCATTTTGATTAGACAGAAAATATTTAAATCTATATGCTATAGACCTACAGATCAACATCATAACTATAATTCTACAGTCAACTATATACTCAGATCAGGAATTTTTGTCAACATCTACCTTTGTTAATACAGGAATAATTCTCCATTCTTTCCCTAATTTTCTTGAATTCCATCTATCATTAACAAAACACAACCAAATTAAGGACAACAACGAATCTGGTTTACTATAATTGCTATATTTTTATATTCATTTCTTTTTTTTAAGGTTCAAATACTTTTCTAATCTTTTCCTTTGTGTTTTGTGCAGGTTCAGTCAAGTAAATTTCTACAATAAATTTCCAGAATTTTAAATACCAGAAATTGAAATCAAAAGAGAACCTGTTTAACTCGAAAACTGGCTGAAAGTAATTCTTAAACACTTCTGTCAACCTCGAACCAATTCACCAGACTTCAATGAAGAATACTGATCAATCCCGCTTCAAAATTACACTTGTAAACAACATATTAAGAGGAAAGTATTGTTGTACAGAAATTTGTGAAAAGCTGCTGCTGTCCAAAAATTCTTCCTGTGAATGCACACTACCAATCTTTTCCAAGATATTATCTCATGCAATTCAATTTCAATCATCAAACTTAACTGACAGATCATTTTTGCATTAGAAATAGATCAACCAGTTAACTCATTCTTAAAAATATCAGAACAGACATCTAACTATCAATTAAGATTCATTACCAGTTGAAAATATCTTTCAATTTAAATATCAATTTTGTTTATCTCAATTTTGCAAATAAATCAGCAATATTAATATTTTAGATGAAACATTTCAAAGAAATAACTTTCACTAATAAATTTAATAACTTATTTAATTTAACTTAATAAATTAAATCACAAACACTGATATAAACATCAATAAACATTTAACAAAATTAAATATTGAATACGCAATCACAATACAATATAAATGAACATGGCATAATGAACTAGAGAACTACACGGGGTAACACAGAGATACTCATTCAAAAACGAACGATGGTTTAAAAGGACCTGTCAATACCTCCAACAACTTAATTATATTGAATTAGGGTACGCTCAGACCTGACAAGCAGGTGGAGCCGTTACCCGGTACCTGTGTCTGCAGGAAACATCAATGTTAAAACATACATATATATATACTCATGTTAGAAAACACACCGTGAATAAGAATTATAGCGTAGCAGGGTACTCACGAATGAGTAATGCTACACTGTCTTATCCACCGACACAAACGAACAAGATCAATCATATACAATCATAACAACATGATAAACATTATTGTCATAAAAAAATAAGCCATAACATGAATGAATTTATCTCAGTATCATCAAACTAACATAACCAAATAACCAGGATGTCAATGTATCATCAGCAAAATCCATCCAACATAGTATCGTAGTGAACTAAAGCATCTAACAAGTAGAATCAAACTGAAAACAACTAAGACAGGATGTCACAGCAGGAGGGTCACTACATATGCATTTAAGTTGCCCTTTATGAAAATGTTTACAAACACACATATAAGCATATATATGTATCCATACGTACATATGTATATATGTGTCTCTATATACACAGGACTATATCTAAATACTTGGGTATAGTATATTTTTTATGACCATTTAACTCTTGAGCTTGGAATTTATGAAGAAAAGAAACATCCAAATTGTTTTTCCCCTCAATTAACCAATTGGGAAGGCTGCAAATTCAAACCTTTTTGGTTGCTTAAATACCATATTGTCTACTCCAAAGTTTGGCATTAGTATAGGCAGCAAAAGGGTTCAATTTGAAGCCTTCTCAACCAGTCAACTGAGGGAAAATTCAGTATGGATGCTTACTTGCATTTTGGGGACCTTACATCTTTTTATATAAAAAAAATCTTGCTGATTTATTTGAGCTTATAGGAAGAAAACAAAATTTGAAACATATTGATAAAAGATTCAACCTATATCCTTTATAGGAAAATATCAAAGAAAAATAAAGAATTGTATAACAGGTATCAGACACATCCTTTATTAGTTTCTCAATTGAAAATTTAAGCAACATTATTTTCCACTAAATATTATAAACAAAATCGAAAAATTGCAAAACAACTATTAAAAGAAAAGCTAAAAATCATAGTGAGATCATAGATGAGTTGGAACCCACACTAAACATTGTCATAGAAGGCAAGTAGGTTGTGTAAAACTTGGTTTTTCAATTCAAATTTGAAGCTACATTGTTTGGTATGAAACCCATATTCCATAGACCTCATAAAGCCAATCAGTACCAATAATCTGCACAACCTCCCCACAATGGCATAGGCTTAATCAACAATTCAAGCTACATCAACTGGCAATAATTTTTGTAGTCAAATAGAGAATTTGCAAAAGAGCTATTGCATAAAAAATCCTCTTGCCGGCCAAGCCAACGAGGAGTCGGCTTGAAAGTTCAAACAGATGAATTGAACAAATAAAAGAGATATATTAGAAACAATAACACTTACCAGCTGCCAAAGTAATTTTATATCCATTATGTTCATAATCTACAAATGGTCCTATGTTAATGCATCCACCAACACAAATGCAAAAAGATAACAAAAAAAAAAATGCAGGGCAATAAAAAATACTAAGCATAAGCATATTTATTGAGCAAACAAACAAGGTTCCACTACAATTCCCCCTATAGTAATAGGTAGAAGGTGAAAAATGCACAAGGATAAACCCAGTCACATCATCAGTAAGCACCTATTAGAAAATATGCAAATTATGTGATTGCTCCAATTCATGGATGGGTTAATGTATTATATGTATGTATATATACATGTATATATATATATATATATATATATATATATGCATGTGTATAGATATCTATATATGACTAAATATATGTATATATGTTTTACTAATAGCTCTATTACAATTCCCCCATTTTTGTATAATAGGAAATGACACAAATGCATCTCTTTTTATACAAAGACATATAGCAAGAATACATTAACAATAAATTAATTATTTATGCATAACACCCATGTATAAAAGAGTATCTCGGCATCAACTTCAAACAAAATAGCCTATGAGCTAATAAATGTTTATACATCTGTTTATATATGTATATATGAATACACACATGTATGTATGTTTTACTGCCAGTTCAGTTACAATTTCCATGTTTCTCTATATAACTGAATGCCAGATAATGCAACTCCTCTTATACAATTACAACTATTTTTTAGTAGACTACAAAGAAAATGCCCACTATATTCAAATGAAAAGTATGTGAGCTCAATGATAAAACTATTCAGCTGGGGAATCAGTAAGACGTTTTCCATGGGTAGTTTACATAAATGATTAATTTATTGTTTATCTCTTTCGTTCTCTCCCATATATTGATTAAATTGCATTGTTGAAAGAGCAATTTCCAACAGATAAAAGAGCTAAACACAAACTCTGTACTATGCATTGCATTTGTCATTGTTGGCTTCAGTTAGATTGCTACACAATATATTGGCAGAAGACAAGCAGTCTATGTAACAGCTATTATAGCTATTAGGATGAGACTCACGAACTAGATGTATGTCATTGTATAGTGTTTTCCTTATAGTTTTCTTGCAATTTTCCTATTTCTCTATAATATTTAACCCAACCAATGTAGCTCGAGTTTACAACATATTCATGTATACGTGTATGTATATGTCTACATATATGTATAACATATATATACCTGTTACCTTAAGAGGAATTGTACTTAAATGTTGGCCTATTATTTTGGTTGTCTATGTGTATAACCTTTTCCCAGATTAATAAGAGATTATTGTTTTGTATGGATGCAGGAATTGCATTGAAAGACTCCTTCCATTTAAAAATATGGCCAGGGCTAGTTATTTGTATGTTGTTGGTCTATTGTTTTGATTGTCTGTCTGTATCTTTCGTGTTCTAGCCATTACCATGGCATCAATTGTAGTTATTTGTGTGTAGGATTTAGCGTTGTATGAAAGCATTAACAAATTGGAGGTAAAATTACTTGGGTGGTTGTCCAGTATTATTCTAGTAGGTATTTTACAATTTGTCTATTTGTGGTGATGTAGCTCAAATTTTCAATGAAGCCTGTGCATTTTTGGAAAACATAATTATACTAATTTCTACAAATAGAACCACACATATAATCTATGTGAAACTAAAGATAATCGTTGAGATTATGTTCAAAGCAATTGGTTTTATAGATCTTATAAACTCCTCTCATGCAAAGAATAAAAAAATAGTTATCCCATATAAGAATAAGAATACCTCACCTGGTTGTGCATACACAACATTGAATATTGAAAGAACCTATAGGGTCTAGGCTGGATGAAACCATTGACATATATATATTTGCATACATACATACATACATACACACACACACACACACACACACACACATATATATATATATATATATATATATATATATATACATACATTACATACATACATACATACATACATACATACATACATACATACATACATACATATATATATATATATGCATACATATACATACATATATATATACATATAGCACACATATATACTCTCTCCATCTTTCCTACCATACACATGTTGTGGTTTTCATTTTCAAGAAAGCTTGTGTGCTTATACTCTTTTATACATGGTTTTTTTGCATAAATAATTAATTTATTGTTAATGTCTTCTTGCTATATGTCTTTGTATAAAAAGAGCCACATTATCTGCCATTCTGTATTATATAGAAATGGGGGAATTGTAACAAAGCTATTAGTAAAACATACATACATATATTTATCCATATATATACATATCTATACACATGCATATATATATATATATACATGTATGTTTGCATGTATATATATATATATATATATATACAATACATCAATCCATCCACAAATTCAATTTTCCGGATTTGCTTATTGTTCCTTTAGATAGTAGGTTTCGAGGGTTTTAACACTAGTGTGTTGTAAAATATATATATATGCATACATACATACATATATATAGCCATTTGTGTGCAAGGTTTAGGGCTGCATCAAACCATTGACATATATATATATGCATATATATATATGAATACATACATACATACATATATACATATGTATATATATATTATGTATGGTGTTTATCCATATATACATATATAAACAGATGCATAAACATTTATTAGCCCATGGGCTATTTTGTTTGGAGTTGGTGTTGGGATGTTCGTCAAGTTTACATACATTACTTGTCTTGTGTGAATATGTATCGAGTATTATAGAGAAAAAGGGAAATTGTTAAAGAACCAATACTAAAACATATATGCATGTCTTTATGCACATCCTATGGCTACACGAAGGGGGTGGGCAAAGTAAATGAAAAATTGAATGTTGGCCTCTCACAAAGTCTACTTTCATGAATGAAGTTGTATTGTCAAGAGAGCCATTGTAGTGTTGGTTTGATAGCAAGCTATTATTAAATAATAATATACAATATCAGTCAATAATATGTATATAGAGTATATTAATGCTATTATATATATGTTGATACATATATATATATATATATATATATATATATATACATAGTGAGTGTTAGACAAATATTACGTTATTATATAGGAGGTTAAGATACATGCCATTATACATACATGTGAAGTGGTTATATATAGAGAGTAGAGCAGTATATGTATATATGCATACATGCATACATACATATATATACATATGTAGACACATATATATACTCTTCACATCTTTCTTGCCATATACATCTTGTGGTTTTCATTTTCAAGAAAGCTTGTGGGCTATATATATATACACACATATATATGCATATATATATGCATACATACATATATACATATATACATATATACATATATATATACATACATATGCATACGTACATACATATATATATATATATGCATACATACATACATACATACATATATATACATATGTAGACACACATATATACTCTACGTCTTTCCTGCCATACAGATGTTGTGGTTTTCATTTTCAAGAAAGCTTGTGGGCTGATACTCTTTTATACATGGTTGTTTTGCACCCAACCATTTTTTTTACAGAAGAAAGAAAAAGAATGATAATCTCTTTCAAATCTTGAAAATGGCTATACACACAGAGAACCCAAATAATAGACGAAGAGAAAAAAAATAACTAACCCTAACCATATTTTTTGCAGATCATCTATGCAAAGCACCCATGTAAAAATTAGTATAACCCCACAAGATTCATTAAAAAATTTAGCTACATCACCACAAATAGACAAATTGTAAAATACCTGCTAGAATAATACTGGATAGAACATAAACAAATCCTGTTCACAGCTCGACTAACCGAAATCTCGTCCGAAACTTCAAACAAATAACAAACACTTTGCATATCTATATATTTCCAATTTCTCCATCCATAGAAAACCATAACGGCAAACATCCATGGAGAACGACTTACAAATTCTGGAGATAAAGAGTTTTAACATAAACAATAAATAAACCATTTATACAAAACATCCAAATAAAATGACCTACATATTGCGCAACGCCACAATTTTCAAACCCTCCAATCTACCATAAAACGGAGCAGAGGCCGACGATTTCATTTTTATAATAGTCCACTATCAAACCAACATCACAATGGATCTTTTGATAATGCAACTTAATCAATATACTTCCTCACACATTACACACAAAATTTGAGCTACATTTGGTGGAATTCAATATTACAAAGAAACAAAAAAATTGCAACACACCTAGTACACAACAAATACTATTCAAGGCTCATCTAACAAAAATCCCATTAGAAACTTCAAACAAATAACAAAACAAATACTATTCAATGCTCGGCTGATAAAAAATCCCGTCAGACACTTCAAACAAATAACAAAAACAAAATCTCATCGGAAATTTTTTTTTTTAGACTGCAGGAATCGGGTAGCACGACCCCCTATAAACTGCAGTGCGCCTGGTAAAATTTTTAACGTGACCGGCGGCGCTGCCGTGACACACCCTCCGATACCACGATGGTGGAGGAGACTAGACCTCATGACCAACCTCCTGCAACAGGAAAGATTTAGCCAACCAAGCTAGGGCCCCAACCCCTGCCCCCATCGAAAACTTCAAACAAATAACAAAAAATAAACAAATCCTATTGACAACTCCGCTAACGGAAATCCCATTGGAAACTTCAAAAAAATAACAAACGCTCTGCATATCTATATATTTGCATATATATATTTCCAATTTCTCCATCCATACAAAACCATAATGGTAGATATCCATGGAGAATGACTTACAGATTCTGGAGAAGAAGAGTTTTAACATAACTAATAAATAAACCATTTATACAAAACACCCAAGTAAAATAACCTACATATTACGCAACGCCACAATTTTAAAACCCTCCAATCTGCCATAAAACATAGCAAAGGCTGATGATTTTATTTTTACAATAGTCCACTATGAAACCAACAGCACAATGGCTCTTTCAATAATGCAACTTAATCAATATACCTCATCACACATTACACACAAAATCTGAGCAACATTTGGTGGAATTCAATATTATAGAGAAATAGAGAAATTGTAACACCTATTACATAACAAATACTATTCAAGGCTCGGCTGACAAAAATCCCATCAAAAATTTCAAACAAATAACAAACCCTTTGTATATCCATATATATACAATCACTCCTATCTTAATCTGCAATTGGGCAATAAAATTACCAACCCTAACCATTTTAACGGAAGAACCTAGATATACAAAACACACATCTAAAATGACTTACAGATTGTGGAGAACAACAACTTTAAAACCCTCCAATCCGGCATGAGAA
>VDFB02098449.1:0-16614 GCA_007258455.2 Sequoia sempervirens | reverse complement strand
AAATATTTAAATCAATATAAATCATTAAAATCGGTTTCGGGGCCCCATCAAAACCTGTTTTACCTCTAATCAAAAACATAAATCATCAATTAAATTAAGGAATAGAATATTTATAAATTATAATTGATTAATATCTTCACTCGATAATGGGTTGTTTTGGCAATAAAGTTAGTTGTTATACTAATGATGAAGGCAACATGTGTTTTGTAATTATGCCATGGGATGACAACTTGTGTATTTACTTCTTGGTATGTGCATTGGTTCTCTCAACAATTCCTTTCTTATGTAGTGTCTCAAGAATTTGGTGTTTGATTATGGTGTTTGTTGTTGGTGTGAGAGGTGTGGGGAGGAAGGTGGTTGTACCTCCACGAGTAAAGGTGTCATGGTAGATAAGATTCCTAAGAAGCAAAAAACCTATCTTTGGTGAGGAGGCGGTGGTTGATTTTATAGCTATGGTGGATAGGGACATTGCTAACCTTGGTCTTCGACTTTGGATGGAGAGAATGTGGGTCTTGGCCAAAGATATGGATGATTCCTTAGGGGTTTGTATTTGTACAATGATGGTGAATCTTTTTCTTGACCTTGGTTATTCTCATGGGAGATGGAATACATTTGATGTAGCACAATCACTCACATGTGCTTCCATGTTGTTGATGACAAGTTCTTTCCTAGTTCATGATGATATTAGGGATGTCATTCATCAACCAAAGGTACATTTTGATTGTTTCTTGGGGCATTTGCATGCCATTAAACAATGTCAACTTTTTGTCCAACATGTTGAAGAAATTGCTAAGAGTTTGAAGATCTTCCTCCCTTTGGACGCCTTTCTGATGGCTTCTGATTGTTGTGGTGATGTTGATGAGATGAAAGTAGAGGACTCTGTGAAGGTTTTTGGTCCAATGGAAGGGGAGAATGCTACAAGTATTCCTGGTCAGAGAGTTTTCTATGAAAATATAAATTTATGACTGGGGGTTGTGAGGCTTGTGTAATTTGCCTACATTCTTGTATCTTTTCTTCAAACTACTTATTGAATTATAGTTAGTAGTATATGTTAGGGTTCCTAGACTTGGTTATATACCATTGGTTAATATAGTAGTTAGATTTACTTTGGGTCCAACTGCTATCAGACGTAGTTTTTTGGTGGTATTTTTGCTTAGTTTCTATGGTTTTACTAGTTCGTGTACCTTAAACCAAGTTATATATATATACACTCTTAATATAAGCAAACCATTGTATTTTAAAATTATTTGTGTGTATATATATAAATATTTTACACTCCATCATTTAGAATGTATTTTTTTAATTCATTATATTATATAAAAAAATGAAACATTTGTTTTAATACAATATATATATATTGTATTTTTATTTTTTTTGTGAAAGATTTTATATCATTCACAAAGAAATTTTAGCTACCCAATGCGAGAGCATGGGCCTTTAGGTTGAAACCTCTTCAATTGAGAGCCAAGGAATGAGGGTTATCCATTCATCCAAATTCATCCGGAGCATGATCCCAACCTCATCCCTTATGATTTTAGGACCTTACACTTAGCAAAATTTGATTTTTGGTGGGCTTATTCAAAACCATTCAACTTCTAATTATTTTCAAGAAAATAATAATAATTAAATAATTAAACACGAACATAAATTTTATAACAAATTACCCTCGTTAATGGAGATGAAAGAGTCAATCTTAATCTAAATTCTTGGTGACCAATAAAACAGATGCCACCACCCTTGGCTTGAACAAAAATGAACTTTGATAATGCTACTAAAGAAATTAGATATAGGATGCTTGATTCATGATTCTCTTGAGAAATTGATAGGGGCAACCTTTAAAATCCTAATAAATAAATTGAAGAAAAACTAAAGGCCATAGGTTTTCCTAGGTCTTCATATTTGTCAAATATAAGGAGTTAAGAATGAGCAGATTAAGGGTGACTCTATGGTAATAATTAATGTCCTTCAAAAACAAGGTTCGATCAATTGAAAGCTGAATTGTTGAATTCACTTATATATCACATCTTTTACATTGTAACTGCATTCTTTCTTATATAAATTGAAAGAATGCAGTTACAATGTAAAAGATGTGAATTGTTGGATTAGGGGAGAGGACCCTGTAGTTGTGCACCCTAACTTCGTGCTTCTAATTATCCTACATGGAAATTTCAAATCACTTCCAATTTTTTACAACAACTTACTTGGCAAGTCCCCTTCTTATAACTTTCGTTTCAAGGCCACATCACTAAATATGATGCCACATCAGCATGCTTTTTGTCAAGGTGTCCAAAAAGACCCAAAAAAAAAGTGAGACCAATACTTATGCATTCACATCATGGGTAGTTGAGCACTAATGTGGCAGCACATGATTGGTTGCTTTTTAGATCAAAGGAATACATTTTATTTAATTATAGGTAGTCAAGTCACAACTATTGAACATTATATAAACAACTACTATCATAACTATTAGAACATACTCAACTATTAGATCCTCTCCGCTAAACAGATTTCTTAATGAACTACGCCATCAACAACAAGAATAATAATCTACAATGAAAGAAGCTGCAAAGATTGTACCATTCATGACAATGAGAAGAAGTGGTAACTATTTAATTCTAAGTTCCATCTAAAATATGAATACAAGTAAGCAATATTCATTCATAGCATGGGCAACAATGGAGCATATAGATCTTCAGCCTTCACTGACATCATCATCTAAACATGAGATCAAATAATTCACGAATTCTCAGCCTACGCATTAGGCGGATCTATGGTTGATTTCAAGGATGTTAAGAATCACTTGAACTGGGAGATGGCATTCGACTGGGAAGGAAAATGGGAATATCAATTGCCATGATAAGCGCAATAGCTTTTGGTTGGAGCTATAATGATGCAAAGGCCAGCAGAGCTTGGAAATCTCCAAAATTTCTGCTACTTCATTAATGTTTTTCCACATTTCACTCCCTTCGTTCCACAAGCTTGAATTAAAAATAAGGGATACAAGCACAAGGCTGGTTTACACCCAACGACAGATGGCCTTCCTAAGCAGTATATTTGAGCAAAGAATAAATAGAGTATTCAAAACCAAATCTAGGATCATCTTTTATGGACTACAACGATTAGGATTTGTGATATTAACATTGCAATCTCAAGACTATACATTTTAATTTGAATATTTTATAGTCAATTATTTTTTTATATTATTCTATTTTTTATAATTAAATATTATTGTTTAGACACTTGGAATTCTTTATAGGGTGCATTCAATGGGGAAGCTTAATTAGGTCGATGATAACACATTTAGACACTTACATGAAGTGGAAGAGAATCTCACCATTTATAGTGGTGTAGTAAGCATTTATGAGAGTGCAAGAGGTGTAAGAAAACATCTTGGACTATGTGTAAAAAGTGGGAAGCCTTTTTTTAGACATAAAGAATTGTTATTTTGTCTTCTAGCAAGAAGTTTTTTGCCACTTTATGAAGTTGGATGACCAAACTCATGTTAAAAGTCTTGAAGCTTCTAGAAAGATGTTTGTAACTCCTTAACACGTCATATCCATATATTTTGCATGTAGAACACTTGAATCATGGTTTTAGTCCATGGTATCAAAAACCATTTATGGTTTCTTGTATTACTTTTGGCTATATATTGGAGCTTGGAGTAGGATGGAAATAAATTATTTTGCAAGTTGAAGAAGTAATGAAGTGTTGTAGAAATTCAAAGAGAGAAGTTGTATTGTTGTAATTCTATTGAATGATTAATTCAAAATTTGGATCTCTTTGGGCATGGAGTTTTTTCTTGCAAGGGTTTCTCCATATATATATTTTGTAATGATTTGCATCTCTTGTATGGGGTTAATTCCATTTTCATCTATGATTTATCACTATTTTGTACTTGGATGCTTTGATTTTGCAACATACTTTCACTTATAAGTTATATCATGCTTCTACAATTGGTATTAGAGCCACATTTTTTTTGAGAGAGAGGGACGCATTTATTTGAGTGTGTGATAGGGTTTTTTGCTACAGTGGGAGTTTCTTTGTGTTGCTTGCAGTTTCAGGTTCAAGATGATAAATGATATTGCTAGTTAATCTCAATTGGAAATTGAAAAGTTCAACAAATACAAGATATGAGCTTTGGAAGCTAAAGAAGGAGGATCTCTTGGAAGAAAGAGATCAATAGATTGTCGTGAAGAGTGAAAATAAACCATAAAAGATTTTAGATGGAGAATGGGTAAAAGTAAAAAAAAATACCGCAGCACTATTCATTTGTGTTTATTTGATTCTATTTTATTGAATGTTTCTAATGAGAGTATTGCATATAATATATGGAATAGAATAGGAGAGACATTTATCAAACTAAGAGTCTCGTTAACAAGTTCTTTCTAAAGATAAAGTTATATTCTCTTAAGATGAAGGATGGGGACTCAGTTGTAGAACACTTGAATTTGCTTAATCTAAATTTGAGTTAGTTACAGTT
Organism: Sequoia sempervirens; assembly: GCA_007258455.2. Classification (NCBI taxonomy): domain Eukaryota; kingdom Viridiplantae; phylum Streptophyta; class Pinopsida; order Cupressales; family Cupressaceae; genus Sequoia; species Sequoia sempervirens. Next base: position 12,134 of record VDFB02098449.1, on the reverse strand, counting down.
AGTTGATGTAAAAATAGATGAGGAGGATAAATGTATTTTATATTACCTAAGTCTTGGGATAATCTTGTACTTGCCATCAGTGATTCTTTTACAGAAGATCCAAATTTGGATGCCCTCATTGACACCTCGCTTTCAGGGGAAGTGTGGTCTTTAGAGGGTTCTAAGGATGCTCTACATGTGCAAGGAAGATCTAAGAAGAGAGGTAAAGACAAGAAGAAGGGTGATAAGGGAAAGTCTAAGGACTATTCTAATCTAAAGGGAAGGTTTAAAACACTTGATAAAAATAGGTTGAGGTGATGAAACTGTAAATGAGGGTGTCTAAAAAGGAATATAAAAATAAAAAGAAAAAAATTGATGATTCCTCTATAGATAACTCTTATGATGATGAAGCTATAATTGATGTGTTTATTATTATGCTAACATGACTTCTAATGGCTCTTGGTTGATATATATAGGACCATCCTACCACATGACTCCTCATAAGGAGTGTTTTACAACATATTCACAATATGATGGTGGGGAAGTTTTCCTAGGGGATAACAACACATGCAATATTATTAGTTGTGAAGAGGTAAAATTAATTTTCAGTGATGGAAGGGTGAAAACCTTTAAAGATGTATTACATATCCTTGGTTTAGCTAGAAATTTAATTTCTATATATAAAATGAATTATTTAGGGGTGTGTGTTACTTTTGAGAAGTGGTTGCAAATTAAGAAGAGGGAATTTGGTATTAGCTAGGGGCACTAGATGTGGTACCCTATTTAGGCTTGATGCATTTACATTTTCTAACTATGTTAATGCAACTAATAAATATGTATCTTGTAAGTTGTGGCACCATAGGATGGGTCACATTGGCGAGAAGGGTCTCAAAACCGTCATAAATAAAAATATGGTTGATGGTTTTTCTAGTTACTCTATTGATTTTGATTTCTATGAAAATTATGTATATGGAAAACAACATAGGGTTTCTTTCAAATTTGGAAGTATTAGAGCTAAATAGATTTTAAAGGTTATCCATAGTGATGTATTTGGTCATGTGGATGTGTCTTCGATTGGAAATTCTTGCCACTATATTTCCTTTGTTGATGATTATTACAAATATGCATGGGTTTACTTTCTGAAGGATAAATCTATTGTATTTTTTATATTTAAAGACTTTAAAACACTTGTTGAGAAATACAAAATATAAAAAAGTAAAGGTTTTAAGAATGGATAGTAGTGGTGAGTTTTCCTTTAGGGACTTTGATGACTATTGCATAAATTTTTAGATAAAAAAGCAACTCTATATACCCCACAACAAAATGGAGTGGTATGAAGGATGGATATGATTTTCATGGATAGAGCTAAAAGCATTTTGAGTAGTGCTAGAACAATGATTTTGGGCTATTTAAGCAATTCACACTGCTTGTTACCTAATTAACAAGTCTCCTACTTCTGCTCTTGTTGACAAAACTCCTTATGAGGTATGGATAGGTAAACAACCATTAGTTTCACATTTTAGAGTCTTTGATAGTGAGGCATATGTTTATGTTCTTAAGGAAGAATGTGCTAAGCTTGATTGCATGCTTAACAAGTGTAATTTTGTTGGTTATGGCGAGAATATTAAGGAATATAAGCTTTGGGATCTTATATCAATGAAAATGTTATATTCTAAGAATGTTATTTTTAGGGATATTAGGGAATTCAAATATGATGAACAACCTCATGTAAAGCCTAACACAATAGATATTAAGATTGATAAACAAGAAGATGCACATTTAGAAAAGCTATAAGAACAACAACAATATGGATATGTTGAGGAAGAAGAAGGTTCATATTCAAGTTTTGATGAGGAGCCAAAAGAGCCTCCTGTTACACCTTTAAGAAGATCTACTAGACATGGAAAACATGTTGATAGGTATGGATATAGTCCATTTGATTTTCATTGTATCTTTGCATTATCATGTACTAACAATGAACCTATATCAATGAAGGAGGCTTTGTCTTCATATGGAGCATGAGTCTTGATTGGAGGCTATGATAGATGAAATAAAGGCCTTAGATAAATGTGACACATGGGATCTAGTTGAGATACCCAAAGGAAGGAAAGCCATAGGACATTTAGGCATTTAAAGTTTTTTTGGAGAAGATAGTAAGTTGGAGTAGTATAACGCTAGGTTAGTGGTAAAGGTTACTCCTAGGTTGAGGGAGTGGATTTTGGTGAGATTTTTCTCTCATAGCTAAATTAACATCTACTAGATTCCTTTTATGTATTGTTGTTGATTTCAATTTAGATAGATAAAATGGATGTTAAAACAATTTTTTTACATGGGGATCTCAATGAGGAAATAAACAACCTAATCATTTTGTGGTGAAGGGAAAGAAACACTTGGTTTGAAAGTTAAAGAAATATTTGTATGGTTTGAATTAGTCACCAAGAATGTGGTGTCATAAATTTGATGTTTTTGCATTAAATCATGGCTTTATTAGATGTGAAGAAGATCATTGTGTTTAGTTTAAACCAATTAATGATTGACTACTAATCATTGTCCTATATGTTGATGATATATTGTTTATTGGGAATGATAAAGAAATGATTAGGGAACTTAAGGTTCAATTATCTGGTACCTTTGATATGAAAGATTTAGTGGTTGCAACATATATCTTGGGTATGGAAATTAATAGGGGCCAAGTTAATATAAAATTATGGTTAAAATAAAAAGTGGAAGTGATTCAAGAGAACATCTAAAAATAATCAATTTGAACATAGCCTCAATGTTTGCAAGTGTTCTATATGAGTATTTAAAGAGGAAAAATAATCACCCCCTAATCTCATAATAAAGAAAGCATCTCAAAATAAAATGATCCTCTATTTCAAGCTCTATTGAACAAAACTAACAAATGTAAATCCTTCTTTAATAGTTCTTAATCATTTTAATTTATTGTCATCTTATGTGAAATCAAAAGCTTACATTTCCATAGTTCTATTAGTATAAAGAAAATAAATTATGCACTTGCTTTACATGAACTATCTAGCTAATTAAATAAATGCAAAAAATTAAGTACAAATTGACCTAGATAACTGAGCTATGATAAATGATTGAAATAAACATATGTAAATTAAATAAGTAGATTAAGTGTACTTAGGTTTGGGATCAATGGTGGATAAATGATACTAATATTGTTCTAGAACAATTTGTCATTGTTAGAAAATTAATTGCTTCAATTTGATAGATGTCTCAAAGTCTAAACTACCTCAAAAAATGAAGCACATTGAACTTTATCCCAATGAGTCTGATGTTCACCCTTCCTCTATTGGATGTCTCAGAAGTAAAGATGTTTAAAAATACCATTAAGGAGATTGTCGACTCAACATGTGAACAAATTGTCTTAGGTCAAACCCTTAAGTGGATCGAATTTCACAAGGGTAAGAAACATCAAAGACAACATTCATGAACATGCAAATGACCTATACAATGATGCATATTTAACTCCTTTTATTTCCTTTAGAATTGAAGTGTGATCTAATTACTCTCCTCCTTTCCTTGCACCCTCTATATTTGAAGTGCACAAAAAAATGTCTTTAAATACCATTACATAGAAAAATGTTACATGAAATATGGGTTAGGTTTTTCACAAAAGCTAGAAAAGGGGGAAAGGAAATTTTGAATTCAAATTTAGTGTCTTGGGATTTCACAATCATTTTCACACTTCTCAAGATTGACCTAAGACAATTCCATATCATTTGAAAATTATTTGTAAATTTTAAATGGTGATCTCAAAATAAAAAGAATATATATAGAAATGAATATAAATAAAAGTGAAATAAAGATTTAAAAGAGAGGATAGAACCATCAGCCAAACCTAACACAAACATATATCAATATCAATGATTATTGTATTAAGATATTACTATCAAATTGAACATAAAGCTAAATGGAAATTACCAAGAGCATGCTAATTTCATGATATAGGAGGAGTTGAGAGGATAGAACCATAAACCAAACCTAACACAAACATCTATCAATATCACTAAATTATTGTATTAAGATATTACTATCAAATTGAACATAAAGCTAAATAGAAATTAGCAAGAGCATGCTAATTTCATGATACAAGAGGAGCATCCAACTAAGGATTAGATGGTGGTAGAGAGACCTAGAAGCCATTGTTACCATAATTTTAATTAAGTGTGGCTATTTAAATTAAGGACTAGTGGCTTTCAATTTATGATGACTACTCTTGGTGTTTTCTCCTTATTTGTTGGTAATGTCTTCCTTTATGTTGATGACTAACCCCATGTACCCATGTGGTTACTTAAGTGTGTTTTTTGTTTAAATTTGAGTAATTGGAGTGTTGCCATGCAAATTTTTAATCATGGGAAAAGGATAATTTAGAATATTTTCCCATTTTAATGGAGCAACTACTGTTAGGAATTGAAAGCTGTGAAAAAAAGAGGGTTTGGAAATAAGCAATAGTTGCATATTGCCAAAAATGCTAGATGGATCCACAAGTTTCTTTCCCTCTTTTTTAATATTTGCTTCCAATTTTTTTCCAATTTTTAAATGCACAAATTATTATTAATACTATAAATAAAAATTTAAGATGATTGCTTGGAAATAAGAAAAAATATTCATGGGGCCACCAACTCCACAAATAATGCCTAAATAAGTTGAGCAGTGGCTACTAGCCAAAATAAGCTAAGGGAGCCACCTGAAATTTTTGGCAATATGCAGTTGTTGCTTATTCTCAACCCTCCCTTTTTCCATAGCTTATTTTTAATTCCTAAACAATAGTTGTTCAACTAAAATGGGGAAAGATTGCAAATTATCCTTTATCCATAATAATTTTTTTGTATGGGATCTCTCCAACTTCTTAAATTTAAGTAGAAAATACATTTAAGCAGCTGCATGAGAACATGGGGTAAGTGATAATTTCCTTCCTCCATTTAACAAATGATCATATCCTACCATGATAAAGGTGAATCCAAAAGATAGATTTTGACCACAACAACTAGTAATGGTGATTCCTATCCATACATGGAATGGTTTTCAAATGTTCTATTGGTAGCTCTAGTCCTCGTTTCTTTAGAGGTGGTAGCCTCTTTGGTGGTGATTATAAAAGTTAGAATTCTCATCTCTATTTATATGTAGCCAAAGATACCAGACAAAGGCAAAGAGACATAAAGCAAGAGAAGGAAGGTTTTTTTTTTAAGTCATTTTTTTGGAAGAAGGGAATACATGAAGAGGAGTATTATGTTTAGTAAAGTTGTGAGTGTTTAAAGTAGTTGCGAGCTAAGCACCAAATAGGGGTTCCTTATTTTTGTTTCATTTTTGTAATGTAGTTTGTTCCATTTTCTTTTGCTTGTAGCTGTAACTTTGTTTCAATAAAATAATATTTGTGTTGTGAAGAATTTGTGTGAGAAATTTATGTAAATTGTTGCTTGAATTGATAATTTGTCAAAACCAGGTGAAATTTGTGTAATTTGTTGCTTGAACTGATAGTTTGACAAAACCCTCAATCTTCAATCTGCACCATTTTACCATTAGTAGTAGTAGTGTTCTTCTTTGAGTATAATTAATTTTATTTATTATTGTGTAGAGAAATCATTTTTGAGTCATGCACCCTTAGGAGGATGCTAAATAATAAAGTATTTATTTGTGATATAAAAAGTGCCCAATAAGGTAAGAAAAGTCCTCGAGTGCACTTGTTTATATTGATTTATTTTAATAATATATTAGAATAAGAGTAGGTGGTGTTGAGTGTGAAGTCTAATTATTTTGGACTATTACTCTCCTTTTCTACCTCTTCAATTCTTTTGGTTGTCTCTTCATATTTTGGAGACTTTAAAATAACTTTTGGATAATGCAATATGTATGTAATTTCATAAGTTGTTGTAGCAGAGATAATAAAAAAATAGAGATTTCCCTGATTTTTTCTTGTGGATGTAGCCATTAATGATGAATCACAAAATTATAGTGTTGTGTGTTTATTTTTTTTGCATTAGTTGTTTGTTTAAAATATGAATTTGTATTTCTTTATTTGCTATTAATTCTCAATAATAGGTATCAGAGTCATGGAGGTTTTATTTTCCGAACAAACATGGAGGAGGTGGATAAGTGGAGAATTGAACAATTCTAGGAATTTTTTTTGGGATATGAAAGCCACAATTAGGAGCTCTCCTAATTCAAAAAGATATCTCAGTTGCGTTAGAGGGAAAGCAGAAGAAGCTTGAAAAAATGTCCAATGAGGTTTGGGATGTTTTGGACAAGAAGGTTGTGGCAACTATCATCCTCTCTATATCCAACAATGTTTTGTTTAATGTTGCAACAAAGAAGACAACACAAGATATATGTGATCGATTGTGCAACATGTATGAGAGGGATTTTGCAATTAATAGAGTTTTCTTAATGAAGAAATTGTTTAATTTAAAGATGAAGGTAAAAATGTTTCCAACCACCTAAATGAATATAATACCTTGATCAACTAATTAATTTATGTTGATTTTAATTTTGAAGAAGAAAATAGAGTCGTCTTGTTTTTGTGTTCTCTTCTTGATAGTTGGGAAGGAGTTGTTATGTCAATTAGTAACTCGATATCTGGAAGAAAAGAATCTGATAAAAAAAAGGAATGTTGAAGTTTGATGATGTGTTTGCAACTCTTCTCAATGAAGACATGAGAAGAAAACATCAAGGTACCTCATTCAAAGAGGCTTTAGTATTCAAAAATAGGGGAGATCCCAAGAAAGAGGAAGAAATAGCCACAAAAGAAGATCTCAATCCAATAGGAGATCCAAATCTAGAGGAAAAAATACAAGTTGTTGGTTTTGTGGTAAGGAAGGCCACATAAATAAAAATTTCTAGTCATTCAAGAAGGCGAAAGGTCAATCAAAGGAAAATGAGGTAAATGTAGGCTATGCAGATAATGCCATTGCACTAGTTCTTTCTATAGGAGGAGCTATAACAAGTGAATGGGTGTTGGATTCTAGAGATTCTTTTTATGCCACATTGTGTTAGGATATTTTTAAAAGCTATCAAGAGTGTAACTTTGGTAAGGTTTATCTTGGTGATGATGAACCTTGTGATATTTTCGCCAAAAGAGATATTTTACTAAAATTTAAAACATAAATAGTTGGTTTTTGTGGGATGTTAAACACATCCCTCAACTCAAAAAGAACTTTATTTTTGCAAGACATTTCGTTGCACAAGGTTGTAGCATCACTTTTGAGTCAAGCACGTGGAAGGTGAAAAAAGGATCCTTGGTGATTGCTAGAGACAACAAATCAAACACTTTGTATGTGCTCGAGAGTCATGCTGAAGTGGGAGTTGAAATGCCAGTTATGGACAATGGCACACAAATTTAGCACAAGAGGCTTGGTCATATGAGCAAAAAGGGCCTTGAGATTTTGCATAAAATAAATTAACTTCCATGTTTGAAATCAGTTGATTTAGAGTCATGTGAGCATTATATCTATTGAAAACAAGGGAGCATCAACTTCTCTACCAAAGGACATGATATGAAGACAAGACCATTGGAGCTCGTGCACTCAGATTTCTTTGGCCCATGGAGATTACATCAATTGGTGGTTTTAATTTATTCGTTACTTTTCTAGATGATTGCATAAGAAAATTTTAGGTTTATATTCTAAAAATAAAATACAAATCATTTAGCACATTCAAAAAAATTAAAGCACTTGTAGAAAATCACACCAGCAATAGAATTAAATGTTTAAAAATAGCTAATAGTGGTGATTTTTTTTCATTAGAATTTGATCATTTTTGTGCAAATAATGGTATTCAAAGAATCAAAATTGTTCTTTTCACTCCTTAAGAGAATGGTGCAGTAGAGAGGTTGAATAGAAGAATTTTGGAGAGGGCTCACAATATGCTCTTTAATGTCAGTTTGGAAAAACACTTTTGGGAAAAGGATATTAATATAGCTATCTATTTGATTAATTAAGGTCCATTTTCTCAATTGGATTTTGAAATTCTGAAGGAAAAGTAACAGGGAAGGATAATTTCATATGGCATTTGTGGGTATTTGGCATGAAGCCTTCGTTCATATCCCATAGGAAAAATGAATGATTTAACTTGATGTTAAGTCAAAGAGACACATATTCACATTGGATATGGAGATGAGAAATATGGCTAAAGGTTGTGGGATCTGATTGCTAAGTAGGTTACCCAAATTCATGATTTAATCTTTAATGAAAAATGATGGCTAGTCTACAAGAATAAAGGATATCTTCAAAAGAATTTGTACCTTTGGACATGACATCATTGATGTTAGTACTAGCATAGTCCAGTTGAATTTCTAAACTCTGCCACAATCAAATGTAAATCCTCCATCGAATGGTATTGAAGAATGTAAGGATCATAGTTTGTTATTTCAACACCTATGTAGTAGCCAATTACAAAGTTGGTAATGGTCAAAATATCTCTCAAAATCTTGTGTTGTATAATCCATAAATACCATCTACCTCCTTACATGCCACAATAACGTTCCTCCATCCTTTGTGCAAGGTTAAACAAATTTGGCACATTTTGTGGGAGATAATAGTATGCTGTGATTTTATATGAGCGACCATCTTCAAACTTGCAACCCTCACAAATGAAAATTTTTTCGTCTATTACAAGCAATCAACCACCATAAACTAAATCACCCAATTCAATAAGTCTAATGCCCCAAAACATTCAAATTTTGTCTCAACAACAACCTTTAATTAGTAATTTAAAAAATATTTTCTCACATGAAATATTTCCTTAGTTGAGGAGGTCTACTAGGGAGCGTAAAGCACCATATAAATATGATGGTTTTATTCATTATTTACTAATTTCTAATCAAATTGATCCCACTACTTCTGAAGAAGCTTGTAATGACAAATATTGCAAACTTTAGATGGATGCAATGAGAGAGGAGATGGGACCACTATAACAAATAACGCTTGGGACCTAGTGCCTCTTCCTCCAAATCATAAAGCTTTGAAAAATAGGTGGGTATACAAGTTGAAAGAAGAAGATGGCGACAAGAAACAATAAAGGTCTAGATTAGTGGTCAAAGGATATGACTAGTAGAAGGGCATTGATTTCAGAATTTTTTTCACATGTAGTAAAAATGACTACTATTCAGGCATTGTTGGGATTAGATGTTATTTACGATCTTGAATTGGAGAAGCTTGATGTCAAGAACATATTTCTACATGGTGATATGGAAGAAGAGTTATATATACAACAACCAAAATATTTCAAGAAAGATGGGCATGAGAATCTGGTTTGTAGATTGAAACAAATCTTGTATGGGTTGAAACAAGCTCTACAATAATGGTACCTCAAGTTCGATTCCTTCATGACTGAGAAAAATTTAGCTAGGTGTGAATCTAATCCGTGTGTTTATTACAAGGTTTTGGAGAATGGTGAATTTGTGTTGTTGTTAATATATGTTGATGATATGCCAATAATTGGAACTAGCATGAATTTTGTCAGCAAGCTAAAACAAAAATTGGCTAACAAGTTTTAGATGAAGGACTTAGGAGTTGCAAAGAAAATTCTTTGAATGATAATTATAAGAGATAAAAAGAAACACAAAATTATCACAAGAAAAGTATATTGGCAAGTTTTTGGATAGATTTCACATGAAATAAACTAAGCTATTTTGCACTCCTTTAGTTGATCATTTCAAGTTATCCTTTGAAATGTGTACTAAGACACAAGAAGAAAAACATATATGAAAGGAGTGCTTTACTCCTCTATTGTTGGGAGTCATATTGTTAAGTGGGAAAAGAGATTCTAGATCTAATTAATAGATTAACCTGAATCAATATTTTCTTTACTCAACATTGGAGCACACATTGATAAAGGTGTTATGTTTGCCTAAATTCCTCAAAGGAGAGCCAAACTATCTAGGTTTTGTTCATTTATTGCAAAGAGGGAAGATTGATATAAGCCATAATATGAAAAACATGAATAATTACATAGATGAATAATAGAAATTTATAGAAACTGCACAGATTAGAGGAATGTGGACAAACAAGAACCTATCACCAAAAGAAAATGCTTCAAACTAGATGGATAGGGGCATTGGGAACCCTTTCCTAGGGTTTTGGGTTGATTTTAAGTCTTGTCCACCTATTATAGTCTGCTTTATCTTCTTGTAACTTGTCACTATCAAGAATTCTAGATTCAAGGATTTGCACACACAAAAAGAGAGGAAATGGTTGTGTTGTATAGGGGCTTTCCTAGGTAAAACCTTGTTTTGGTGTTCCCACCTCCACAACATCAATGATACTGATGATAAAGAGTGTACACTCTTAGGGGAGTAGAGGCAAAATAGATGATGAAGAATGTTGTAAATAAAATGACATGAAATAGAGTTACCTTATGTGGGAAACCCTTGTTGGAGTGATGTCCTGTCACAAGTTGCCACAAGGAGTTAATGAAGAAGGAATAAGTTGAGTTGAATACCTGGAAGACTTAGTCTTCATAACAAATAGAGAGCTACAAAAAGAATGTACATGAGAGAGTGAGAGAGAGAGAGCACCAGAGAATTCTCATAAAGAAGTCGCATGTGTGTTCATAATTAGTGCATAATTCATCTTGATGTCCAAATGAGAGAGAAAGAGTTGTTTATATATGCATCTCAAGTAATTTTTGGAGTTAGGTCGACAAGGTATAGTTTTTAAGACACCAATGGCCGACATTTGAATTTAGAACTTTTTAAAAGCTAAATTGCAAGACAAAGGCACAACTCACTATGTTTGAATGTTTTTTGCTCCTAAAACTCCAAATGTCATGGAATTTAATATATTTTCTTAATATAGCCCCAAAATGGTCATATTATGAACATAATTAATTATACATGCAAAATAGAGTGTCAAAACTAGTGTAAAATTATCAGGGGTGACATTTTACGACACCACACTTATGTACACAATGTTTTGCACAAGACTTGATATTTCTCATGCAGCGAGAGTGGTTAGTAGGTATATGAGAAATATGTTGGTGTAAATAATAACTCTTACATACATTCATGGTTTTGTTTCTTCCTAGGGAGGAATGTTGTTCGATGCTTTTGGATCATTTTCAACATTCAATGTCGAGCTTCTACCATCATTGCAGGAGACTCACCATTGAGGGAGGGCTGCATTGTCTCTCTTCTTCTTCTCTCTTATGGGGGGTCTTTTTCATCACATGGGGTTTTTGCCTTCTCATGCATCATTGAGAGCATTTTATTATTGTATTTCATCTCTCTTTTATGGAGGAGTTTTGTCCCATTGGGTTTTCTCCTTTTCTCTATTTGTGAGAGATTTCTTTTGCATTTTTACATGGGTACCTAACATGGCCTAGTAGTTGGGACTCATTCTTGCATCTTTGCATCATTTGCATAATAATCGACTACTCCCTAGGTTGCACTTAAGGGGGGTGTTGGTGTAAGTAAAGTCTTGTACCTAGTTAATTCATTACTAGGGGACTTAGGGGACTTATTTACATGTTAAGTTTACTTAGGTCCTGGGAATCTTTCTAGAAGGTGTTAGTTGTCATTAGTTGTTATCTTATCTTTTGACTTGTAACACATGTGACCTAGGTAGTGTTATGCCTTGCATAGCCACCCCATTTTGTTTTTGGTCAAAATGGGTCCCCCTTGGTCTTGTTTTGTCCTTGGTGTTTTTGTTTGAGTCTTAGGATTTGTTATTTTTTCTCCTAAGTCCTTGTTTCTTTTTGGTTTGGCGGAAGCAGATCCAGGATGGAAACTGGACTCAGAACTTTGTGGAGGTTCCAAGTTTGGGTTCGGATCCGGTTCTGGCCCTACCCTTGCCTTGTTATTTTTCTTTGTGTTTTTGGTTTTTCTTACGCTCTTGGGTTCATTTCTCCCTTTAGTTGTCTTTCGCTTCCTTGTGTTTTGTTTTTTCCCCTAGCAAAAGCGGAACAAGAAATGGAACTGAACTTGGAACTTTGGGAAAGTTTCAGATTCCGCTTTGGTTCCGATCCTGCTCTTGCTCGTTTGCTTTGTGTTTTTGTCTTCATTGGTATCTTGGACGAGTCTGATTTTTGTTCCGGTCCAACTTCATGTCATTCTTTGTCACTATCTTTGTGTTAGTGTTTGTTCCTTTGTCGAGAATAAAAACAGAATTAGAACCGAAATTAGAAGTTTTAAAGTT
>VDFB02098448.1:0-15206 GCA_007258455.2 Sequoia sempervirens | reverse complement strand
ACATGAACAAGATAATCAAAGCACCACAACACCAAGATGTTTACATGGAAACCCTATTAGGGGAAAAACCATGGTGGATATTAATCCATAATTTATATACTATGTTAAAAGTATGAAGAAAAGGGAATGCACATGCATTCATGCACATTGCCTAGAGCTCACTACCTTACAAAAAGTTTGTGATTACAAAAAAAAGTTTAAACTAAGAAGATAGCATCTACAATGCCAAGTTTCAGTTTCGATGAAGCTCATGAATCAAATACTGAATCTTTTGTCAAACTCTGCACTTCACTCTACTCTACCACCAAATCCTCTTTTGTACCAACAAAATGTGCTTAACTAATCTTCTAATATTTTCACACACATCTACACATATGCTCTACTCTATACACACTTACACATATCACACACATGCCAAAATGAATTACTGATCTCATATATATATATATATATATATATATATATATATATATATATATCCACTAACAAATATTTCATTGCTTTAAGTCAGCTTTAACAAAATATAATATTCTCTACATGTCGGCTCAAATCATGAATAATTTATAACGTGTACCCATACAAGTCGGCCATGACATAGTTGAGACAAAAAAGAAGCAAACATAGAAATATTTAAGCAATCATCCCTTATACATCTATGACATGCTACATTGACTAGGTCGGCCATAATGAACAAATAGATAGAAAAACATCTAGCCAGATCACTTTACTCGTGCATCGGTTAATGTAATAAAACAAGACTTAACAACAAGATAATATAGATGCATAGAAAACTATCCTAGGGATCCACAACACAAAATATTGATCCGGTGAGGCGTACAAATCGATATGTTGATCGGATACCCTATTCTTCATGTTCTCTGTCGGTAATACACTATACTTAACTTTAACTGCCGGTATGACCAGGTTCGAATCTGCGGACCACAAGAGTGACTTCAATTGCCATCAATGACAATGCTGGAAGCCATACCAATAATCTTCCCAAGCCATATGCCAACAATCTCCTCCTTTGGCATTGATGGAAACACTTAGTGAAAAATGACTAAGTGTCAAAACCAGAGATACTTTGTCAAACTCCAAAATTTTAAAATGCAACAAAACACTACTCCCCCTTAGGATGTCAAATAATTTTTCACTGCATTCTCCCCCCCTTTGACATCAATGAAAAAAATTTACTACTTTCTCTTCCCTTTTTTTAGTATTCTTACTGCACTTCTTCCTTTTTTGCTAAAAAAAATTTTACTGCTTTCTCTCTTCCCCTTTGCTAAATAGAAATTTGATCAAAATTTGGAAAACTACAACTACTACACAAATCAAAAAATTATTTTAGACTTATCTTTCATCTCCAGAAGGAATTTATTCCAAGCATCTACAATAATCCCAATAATTATTATCAGACTGTTATTTTTTGATGTCCGGTTGATGATTTGAATGAGCGATTCTAGAATTGTAATTGCTTCTTCCAACTTCTCTCCTTTCCTTAGGACTTCAATCATTTGCTCCAATCTTCATTCAGTTTGATCCTTCACTTTCTAGAAGGTGTCCACAAGAGTGTTTCTGGAAAAGTGAATCTTTGCGTGCTCAACTTGCAACTCATGAATTATTTTCTTTACTGCTCCATCTTGGTCCTAAAACATGTTGTAGTCCTGACCAATTTTATTCAATTCATTTTCAATTTTCTCTAGCTTGTCTTTATAATTTCCAACAACATGAGACCGACATAGACAATAATTGTAGATGTTATTAGTTTAATTGATGCACTACCTCATTACAATCATTTTATTTTTTAGTTTTGTAAGGGATAGCCTGAACTGCTCCTTCAAATGTAAGATTATTTCCTCCTCTTTCTTATCCTGAGAGTCAAAGGCCACAACTTCCTGTAGACACCGAAATTTGGTTTAGGCCTGCGACTTCAATATTCTTCATAATTCCTATTCTTCATGGTCATGATTAAATAATCTTAATTATTTAATTAATTCATCTTCTTTTATTTCTTCTATTAATTAAATAATCTTAATTATTTAATTAATTCACACTTTCTTTATTCTATCTGATTAATTAAATAAACGCTTTTTATTTAATTATGTTACTAATTAACCTTATCGCCTTGTCATTCTTATTTAATTTACTTTTATCATATTTCAACTATAATTAAATAAATTTATTATTTATTTAATTATTTATTTAAAACCTTCATCATTTAATTAAATAAATCTTATTTATTTAATTATTCTTTCTAATATTGAGTCTTGAATTAAATGAATTATTTAATTCATTAATTCTATTTTAACGCATTCCTCTATATTTTAGATAATTATGTGAGTTATCTAAGTATTCACTTTTACTCGACTCGACATCTATTTTAATCGCTCAGTTAATCTTTGATTTAATGTCTGAGTGGTTGTCTCGAGTAATCTCTTTGTCAAGTCAGTCAATCGTCCAGTTCTAACTCAATTGCGTGTACATGGGGATTAATTAAATATTCTTATTTGATTAATTAAGTGTTGTGCGTGCATTTGAATAGAGAGTCGTTATAATCAATCTTCATCTTTGTCATGCAAAGATATTTCTTATGTTTTCGAATGCCGAACTGAAGATTAAATCATTTATTTAATCTTTAATTCTATTTCTAATTCGAATCACTCATGTCATCACTGTCAGTTAACAGAATGCATGAGTAATCAGTCAATCTCAACCATTCGTTGATCTTTCGATCTTGGCCTGTCGTTCGAATAATCAATTTTCTATAAATTGATTTGTCATTCTTCATTCCATTCTCTCTCGCGAATTTTGTAACTTTGGAGAGCACTTTGTCTTAAATCTTCGATATTTTGCTAATCACTATCTTAGGCTATACTTGCACGAACTTGAAAATCTGAGGGCAATTATACTACACAAGCAAAATGGAGGAGGGAAATCGAGATGAATCATGGAAATACGTTTGAAAATTGGTGAGATTGTTCTAGTTTTAATTATGTTTGTACTTTCCCATGTTCTTTGTTGCTTAACGAATGAATTTGCATTTTATATTTTAGTATTGTATGCATGTGTGCTTCTAATGATCTTCTTTGTTGTCTATTGTGCAAAAGCTTTTATTTGGCATTACATTTTGGTGAACCCGATGTGAAGATACCATCTTCATGGATCCGTAGATATTTTATTTTTGATTTTGCAGATTTTTCGTACGGAACAATGCATGTGAATTTTCTGCACCGCAATTGACTTTCTGAACCGCATGTGAAGTTTCTGAACCGCAACTAGATTTATGAACCGCATCTGACAGAGAAATGACGCATCTGAAAATTCCTAAACTGCAACTGGTATCCCGAGCCGCAACTGAAAAAGAAACGACGCATCTGACTGGTAACGAAGTGACGCAATTGACTGGTAAAATTTTATTTCTGCTTTCGGCAATTTGGAATTTTTAATTAATTTTGTGTTACTGATATTTGATTTTCAGCGTGTGGCCATTTGGAGTTAACAAGCTTTTACAGGATGATTGATGAAGACAATATTGAAAAATTACTAATGATATCTTCTACAGGACGCTTGTCGAAGACCCTAGTTAAATTTTGAAACAGATTGTTTGGTAGCATAGCAAATCTTTCGTTTGGTTAAAATTAATAAGTGTCTACTATGTTTGGTGCAAAAGCACAAGTTTGGTCACCCTTACGACTTGGTACATCGAAGTATCCTCTCCCCTTACGCATCCATGCAATCCTGGGTGTAAGAGAAACGGTTACCAACTCTAGAACTTGGGCCTATTCTAGTGGGAAAAAGTACTCACCCCAGGACGACTTAGACCGGTAGCACCCTGAACCCAAGGGACTTCCAGCCGGTATATAAAAGTGGGTTCTTGGGGAAACCCCAAGAATCACAAGTGTGGTTCCGACGAGATGGATCCGAAAGGGGACTTGCACCGTATGGATCACACCCCACGAACGGAATGCCCGAATTAAATACCCTTTGTTGTAGAGACCAACCTATTTGTGGCCTTTGCTTGGTATTAGTGCAGGGTACAGTATCATGCCCAAAGATACTCACCACTGATCCCCTTGAGTAGAGATAGCAGTTCTTGGGAGGTCATTGCCCAAAGAATTCAGAATTGGTGTGCTCGAAAGACGTTAATGAGCCGTGGAGGGGAGCCAATGCCACCAAATTCCTAAGCTATCTGCTCTCGAGAAGGAAAGGTGTTCATCACCAATTCGGGGTATTTAGCTGAGCTATACCAAGTATACAAACCCTAGGCCTTTGGCCTATTAGGATGTGCTTGTCTATTGTCACTTAAAACGTTCTTTGAGTTTGAAATTGAAACTGAAAACACTTTGTCTTACGATTGTCTTTGATTGTCAGAATTTGATCACGAAAAATGAAGTCAGTTGAAATTTCATGACACTGAAAATTCACAGAGAGTCTCAACTGTTCACCAGAAACACACATCTGATTTTTAGAGTTGCATCTATTCAATTTTGAGTCGTATCTATAATTTCTGAGTCGCATCTGTTAGATATGCTCGCATCTGATTTACAAAGGTCGCATCTGTTAGTTTTGAGTCGCATATGTAATTTCAGATTCGCATCTGTGAGATTCGTTCGCATTTGATTTACAAAGGTCGCATCTGTTAGTTTTGAGTCGCATATGTAATTTTGGATTTGCATCTGTCAGATTCGTTCGCATCTGATTTACAAAGGTTGCATCTATTAGTTTTGAGTTGCATATGTAATTTTGAGTCGCATTTGTTATTTTTTGAGTCGCATCTGTCAGTTTGGACCGCAACTGTTAAATTTGAAATGCATCTATGTGTTTACCAGAAAACCAAAATTTTCAGTCACTCTCCAGTCAACACGGTTATACCAGTTTCAGTGGTCTTCACACAAACAGTCTTTGAAACAGAAACCTGAAACGATTTGCTCAATTTTGCATCCTTTAGGTTCATTTAGTCATTACCATAGTTGTCTTTAGTTAGAGTTTACCTTCATCTTAGGGTACATATCACATTGCATTAGACTTCTAGAAAGGTCACTTTTACAAACTTTAGGATTGATTTACCATCTATACTCTAGAAAAGTCATAGTGTCAACAAAATTTGTCATTGAACTAGTCCTATCATCTTATACTTTGTCCTATAGAGAGTCACCCTAGCTCATCAGTCTAGTTAGGAAACTCAACTTATCTTTGATCTTCGTCCTACATTGGTTCCTTGACTTAACTAAATTGACACCTTGGTTTGACTTTAGGCAGTTGGTCCCTTCATCTTGGGTTTATAGAGTTGATCACTTTAGGGTCTTGCTTAGACTTTGCATCTTTAGAGTCTAGATTAGTGTCATGCTAGAACATTCATTATTTGCATAAGAAAACCCCAAAAACATAGAATAGAGTCATACAGTTCCTAGATATAGTCTTGCATTTCCTGCATATTGAGCTTGTCTTACATGGTTGAAACTAGGTCTAAGAGAAGAGAGAGAGAAAACATGTCAAACCCAAACGAGTTCATCAATCCATTTTCTTCAAGACCTCATAAGACTTTATTAGACAAATTCACCACTAGAAACACTCAAGGACACATTGTAGTAGAGGACATAGAGGCTGCTGCATAGGACCCTGAGTTTTCCTCTTTTGTAGATGAGTACCTAGCAAATGATCGGCAACAGTTTTTAGGAAAATTGCTAGCTGAAGGTGCTACCTTACCTCCAGGATTTTACATTAGCACCTTACAAACTCAACCTACACAAGGGACAAATACCACGACTGTTAGTACTACTATACCTCAAGTCAGCACTATATGCCATCTAGCACATCTACACAGAGTACAACAGTCCATACATCCTCATTTGGTATACCTAGCATGACATCAGGATTTAATTTCACTACGGGGGCATCATCATCCACTCCCACTAGTCCTCTTATTGGGAGTAAAAGACCTAAAATCAGCCCATACATCATATGTCGGTGTCACAAGTGCACAATCAACAACCACACCTACTGCTAGCATCATGGGTACCTTACCACAGTCGATGGCCATACCTAGTGCTCAAATCACTAGTACTATACCAAGGATTACACAAATAGGAGGCATTCCCTCCTTCCAATATGGCAATCAAAATCCACTCTTCAGACTAGCAGTCAGGGTCCATTTACATCAATTCCAAATCAGAACCCTTTTTCAGATTGGTATCAGAATCCATCCACACAGATTTTGACTCAAAACCAATTCGATGCCGAATTAGAATCCCTTTTCACAGAGTGGTGCTCGGAATCCATTTACACATAACCCAGGTCAACACCCTATTTATGCAGATACCAGACCAGAATACATTTACCAATATTCTGAATCCAAATCCACCTCAGATGCCAACGTTCAATCAAAACCCATCACGAGACTTTGGATTTCAGAACACATACATGGATCTGCATAATCCTCCTAGCACATCTTTGACCCAAGTTGACGTCCTGCAAACACAAACATGCATTACAAACAAATGGATAACATGTCGGTCTCAACTAAGAAATCATTTTCACCAAAGGACATATGCCCATTCCCTTTTGATAGATCATTGTACATGACACCTTTCCCTCATGGATATGTCATACCGAATCTTCCTAAGTACAATGGAAAACGCAATCCAGTAGAACATATTAGGGAATTTTCTACCATATGCATAGATGTCGCTTACGATCCCACGTATCTTATGAGGCTATTTCCATGAAGTCTTGTAGGAGTGGCACTAGAATGGTTTTCAGGTTTAGATTCTGGCATTAGATCATGGGGAGAACTAGTCGAGAAATTTGAGGAGCAATTCTCCTTCCACATTGACCATGAGATAAATATAGCAACCCTGTGCCACACAACACAAGACGAAGGTGAAACATTCATTTTTTTCTTCCAGAGATGGAGAACTATTGCAAGTAGGTGTCCTGTCGAGATACCCAAAAAAAAAAGGTTATAATGTTTCAAGAAAACCTTCATCCAAAACTCAGGAGTAATTTAAGGGTACATTGTTGCATATCCTTTTCAGAACTAGTGGAAAAAGGGGTGATAATAGAGAAGGATCTCATTGAAAAAGGTGAACTCAAGATGACAACATCCAATCGAAACCCGACTGTATGAAACACCCCCACAGATAGAAACATATTTTGGTCTCGCAATAAAAATGTCACAAATGATGGGGTGGTTGATGCTAAAACACTACAAGCAGGACCCCTCCTCACATTACAAGGGCCTCATAACTTTGCTAACATGCTCAATGCTGTCAATCAACCTCCCAACGTGGTCCAAAATATTCAACGTCCACAACCAAGGAGATTTCAGAAATGTGAGTTCACTCCCTTAGGCGAACCCATTGAGGTGGTGTTCAAACAACTGCTACAACACAATCTCATACAACTACAAGAACCAAGGAAATATGATCCAGGACAGTTTAAACCAGCTTGGTGGGATGACAATACCTTTTGTGATTATCATAGGACTAAGGGACATACCCTACAAAACTGTCGACAACTGAAGAATATCATACAGGATCTTGTTGACAAGAGAATTATTGAGGTTAGTGGACAAAAACAAAAGACATCCAACACTGATCATCACGTCTTTTCAGACCCACTACATGACCATGGGAAAGGAACTGTCCCCAGTTTGAGTACTAAGACCAATATGTCAGCCAATTATGCGAGTATCAAACATGATTATGATAGTGGCAAAATCATTCATTGTCTTCACGCCGCTGATGAAAACATCAATACCATAACTATCAATGCTAATCCTGAATGTGCGGTCAATACTCGTCGTACTAAGTTCGTTATCCAAGGCCCTCCATCGCAGCAAACATCACAACCTTCCAAGTTACAATATAACCTACTTGACCAGTTGGGGAAGACCCCATCCCAAATCTCAATCTTGGAATTGTTGCGTATCTCTCCTGAGCATCGGTCTATCCTCGATAAGGCTTTACAGAACACCACGGTCCCTACTGACCTTGATGTCAATCATTTCCAGGAAATGGTGGGCTACTTGACCAATAATCATCATGCCACATTTTCTGAACAAGACTATGCCACAGATAAGACGAACCACAATGACCCTTTACATCTAGAAGTCCTTGTCGATGACACCAAAGTTAGACGAGTTTTGGTAGACGGAGGAGCAGGGTTAAATCTATGCACTTTAAAACTAATTAAGGCATTAGGTATCTCGGAAGCATGCGTAGACACCACTAAGAGTATTGTCATTAAGGCTTATGATGATGAAGAAAGAAAATTAAAGGGGGTGGTAACACTTCCTATCAGAATCGGTCCTGCCGTGATGGAGACAAAGTTCTAGGTCTTGGATCTCACCCTCCCATATAACCTTTTGCTAGGTAGACCATGGATTCACGCCATGAAGGTAGTTCCTTCCACGTATCATCAGTGTCTTAAATTCCCTTACAATGGCACCGAAATAACTATTGATGGTGATCCCGATCCTTTCCAGTATTGCACCAATCTAAAGGATATCCCTCAACGCCAAGTACTAGTTAATCAAGAGGCCTCATCGTCTAATCCATCTTCTTATGTTGACCTATCCACACTCACTTCCCACTACTCCTAGGGTTGAGATCCAAGACAAGGGTTGTGGAGAGTATTACATGAAGACTTCTTATTGTGTTAGCCATTTGGTTCCTCCTAAGTCATATGGTTTGCCTACAATAGGTAGGGGATAGTCTATGATCACTCTACATGTTCCCCCCACAACAACTTTCACTAAATGGGGTGAATTAAGCAAAGAGGCTGTAGATACAGAAGATGTCACTTCCTGGCTGTATAAGGAAGATAGTCAGGAACCCATTTTACTTGCTCATATTCCTACAAGGCTATATGGGAAGGGTTTCAAAATAATGCAAAGCAAAGGATATGATGGACAAAGTGGTTTAGGGATAAACCAAGATGGCAGAATTGAACCAATATTTGTCTCTCAATGGCCAAAAGGAGTAGGGCTAGGGTTTCAACCGATTCAGATTGGCGTTCCTAGTACTCCATCACCCTTACTTGAGGAAGTACGTGCTTCAGAAGATACCAAGACATCTCATGAACCTGTAGACCAACATCATTATGACTCCCCTGATTCTAACGATTATGAGTGGGATTCCCTATCCTCTACTTCCTCCATGGACCTTGACAAGTTATTTGGAGAACTCGACTTGATGTTAAGTTCTTCACCCAATCCTTTGAATTCCTGTCCACCAAAGAAAATGACAAAAGAGGAATGGTTTAAACATTACTATTGGGAATCACTTGATCCTACCTTGTGGCAACCTGAGCCATCTGTTTCCGATTGTCAAACCTTGGCATTAGGCCCACCTATTCATAGACCCAAACCCAAGAGCAAAAAGGACTTGGTACAAGACTTTTGTAACCACATGAATAATTCAATCTTTACCTTGAACCCATTAGACTTTGATAACTCCGACGATGACATGCCTTTAATTTATCCCCAACTCATAGATTGGGATCAACAAGATACACCTGTCTTAGACACTTTTGAGAACGACGAAGCAATTGCTGAGTTCCTGGGATTACGTGAAGGCATACCTAATGGAGATCATAAAGCTGGTTTTACTATTGACTTGGACAATAAAGCATATTTTGGGGAATTTGTTCAACCCTCCAGTCGCAAAAATGAGAAAAAGAATAAACAAGATAAAAAGGATGAGTCTCTAGGTGAAAACCGAAAGGCACCTCTAGACAATGAAAAAGTAAAAAGAAAGGATGCATCCGAAGGTGAAAACCTCTCTGAGGCACCTAAGGATGGAGGTTTGAACATTCTCCCCATTGCACAGGAAAAGTCACCCATGCTCGTGGAAGAATCAGTAGAAGTCAACATAGGCACAAAAGAGAATCCTCGATTGATTTATTTGGCAGTGTCATTGACAACACAAGAGAAATCGGAGTTCCATGACGATTTCTTTGAACGGAGACAGATAAATTTTTGCTTGGTCATATGCCCATGCCCGGGCTGGATCTGAACTTGTTCTTACATCACTTGCCTTTACAACCGAGCAAACCGAAAAAAGTAGGCTGAGAAAGATGCATCCACAAATTGCTTTATTAGTCAAGGCAGAACTCAAGAAACTCTTAGACGTTGGTTTCATCAGACCTATTGACTATGCAGATTGGATTTCCAATCTTGTACCAGTTACCAAACCAGCTGGGGGCATCCGCATCTACACCGATTTTAGAGATATCAACAAAGCTTGTCCTAAGGATGACTTCCCTTTGCCTAATATTGACATGATAGTTGACATGATAGCGGGATATGAGATGTTGTCCCTTATGGATGAATTCTCAGGCTATAACTAGATCATAATTTCCACTGAAGATCAACCTAAGACAACCTTCACTTGTCCTTGGGGAATGTATTGCTGGAATGTTATGCCCTTCAGACTCAAGAATGCAAGAGCAACCTATCAACGTGCTATGACTACTATTTTTCATGATCTAGTACACACTTGAATGGAGGATTATGTCGACGACCTTATTGTAAAATCCAAGACACGGGCATAACACTTACAGGTTTTAGACAAGATATTTCAGAGGCTGGAAAAGTATAAAGTGAGACTTAATCCAAAGAAATGTGTGTTTGGAGTCAAGTCAGGGAAACTGTTGGGTTATATCATTTCTAGACGAGGCATTGAAGTGGATCCTGCTAAGGTGAAAGCAATCATGGACATGCCACCACCCAACAATCTCAGTCAACTAAGGACATTACAGGGAAGGTTGTAATCTATCAGAAGATTTATAGTGCAGCTAGCAGACAAGACACACCCTTTTCAACATCTACTTAAGAAAGGAGTACCCTTTGCATGGACACCTAGGTGTGAAGAGGCTTTTCAACTGATTAAAGAATATTTACTTACACCACCTATTTTAATTCCACCTGTTGAAGGAAGGCCATTGATTCTTTATATCACAGCAACCCATTCATCACTTGGAGCATTGCTTGCACAGAATGACGATGAAGGTCATGAAAGGGCAGTCTATTATATCAGCCGGACTTTGGTTGGTTATGAGCTCAATTATAGTAACATTGAATGTGCCTATCTTGCAGTAGTATTTGCTACCCAAAAACTGAGGCACTACATGTTAAACCATCAAACAATGCTAATTGCTAAACTAGATCCTCTGAAATATCTTCTTAGCAAGGCAACATCAACAGGGCGACTGGCCAAGTGGGTTATGATAACTAGTGAGTATGATATACAGTATGTAGAAAGAAAGGCTATTAAAGGACAGGTCATTACTGATCAGTTAGATGATGCACCCATACAGGTAGATCACCCATTGGTTGCAGACTTTCCTGATGAGTTCATATTCACATTTGACACAAACATAACATGGAAACTTTACTTTGATGGTTCACATACAAATCATGGTTCAGGGGCTGGGATATTGTTTATCACACCACAAGGTGATTCCATCCCTAAGTCATTCAGGATTGCATTTCCATGCACTAACAACATGGCAGAGTATGAAGCTCTAGTGACAGGGTTACGCAAGGCGGTCAAGTGGAAAATTAAGGTTTTACAGGTTTATGGTGATTCTCAACTAGTAATCAGACAGGTAAATGATGATTATGAGACTAAGGATGAGAAGCTTACTCCATACAAGTGCATGGAAGATAGTTTTAAAGAGTACTTTGACAAAGTCAAATTTTGTCAAATACCTCATGTTTTAAACAGGGCAGCAGATGCTATGGCTACAATTGCATCACTTCTTGACATTCCTAACAACGTGCCTAAGTTTGAGTTCTTGGTAGAACAAATTTTGGTCCCAGCCTACGATATCCCAGATTCTGAAATGGTGTGTGACATCGTTGGTCCCGATTCCCCATGGTACAAAGAAATCTATGATTACCTTCATGCTGAAGTCATACCCATTGGCCTATCCAATAACCAACGTAGAACATTTATCCGCAAGTCAGCCAAATATACCATCGTCAGAGACACCCTATATAGATGTGCTTTAGACAATACCTTACTGAGATGTCTTGATTCTACTGAAGCACAAGCAACCTTGTGTGGGGTGCATGAGGGTATATGTGGTTCCCATTCTAGCGGTCCTACCTTAGCCAAAAAAATAATGAGGCTGGGTTATTATTGGCCTACTATGGAAAAAGACTCCTATGTCTTTGTAACAAAATGTCGCCAATGCCAAGTTCATGGAGATTTGATACATGCCCCAACACAGGAGCTTCGTCCTATCATGTCACCATGGCCCTTTGCCCAATGGGGACTCGAACTCATAGGTAAGATCCACCCCACATCATCTAATGGACACAAGTTCATTATCACTGCCACTGAGTACTTTACGAAGTGGATTGAAGCCATTCCTATGACATACATTATCGGTACACAAATTTCTAGATTTATCCTAAACTATATCATTTGTCGGTATGGTGTCCCTCAGTCCATAATCATTGAAAATGGCCGCCCATTTAAGAACCAAGAAGTCCGCCACTTGTGTGATGAATTTCATATCCAACATCACTTTTCCACCCCATACTACCCACAAGGTAACGGCCAAGTAGAGGCATCTAACAAGACCATCATTAGAATCCTCAAGAAGACTATCAATGATGCTAGTCGTGACTGGCATTTACAGCTTAACCCTGCCTTATGGGCTTATTGTACAAGTATCCGTACTCCCACAGGTGCTACCCCATATTCACTTGTCTTTGGATCTGAAGCCATTTTACCTATTGAGGTCGAGATTCCTTCCCTAAGGGTATCCCTGAAAGGCCATATTGATGATGAAGAGTACTGAGTGTCGAGACTCCATGAGCTAGAATTTTTAGATGAGCGAAGACATAAGGCACTAGACCATCTTCAAGCATACTAGAATCGCCTTCGTTGTAGCTATAATAGGAGGGTTTTGAATAAGAACTTTGACATTGGTGACCGGTTTTAATGGAGAACCCAAAGAATCAAGCAGAAAGAGAAAAACCAGGAAAGCTTGAACCTAACTGGTTGGGACCTTATGTTGTTACAGAAGCTTTTGGATCAGGAGCATACCAACTCTCTACTCCTGAAGGTGAACCATTGTCCTCACCAATCAATAGTATGCATTTGAAGAAGTTCTATGCATAGCTTGTGGGATCCTTTTCCCTATTTAGCAAAAATACAAAAAAATCGTTATCAAGGTGAAAACCTGGCAAACAAGCGTCTTGGTAACACCAAAAAAATTAGATAATCTGGAAAATAGTAAAGACAAATTATTCGTCCAATAGTGAAAACCACTTTGGTGGCACTTTGGATAGGTACCATGGTGAAAACCTGGCAAATAGGCACCATGTGTACTCAACTCTGCTCCTTTGTCTACTATTATTCTAATCTACCCTGTACATAGTCCTTATCCTTGTACATACTACCTATCCCTGTACATATCCCTTATCTTTCATTTCCATCACTTGTATATATCATCCGTAATAAGTGGTAGTCTTTCCCATAACTTGGAACGATTGACATCGAGCGCATTTCATATCCCTCATTTTATCCTATTCATTATCAATTGGTCTTATACTCGACTAGGGGAAAACACTTGACATGTGTCATATTGGTTCTTACATTGGTTGTGTGAAGACGTAAAACCATGAACAATCCACAAACATCACAAAAGGACCTGAGAAAACACAAAAACATTGAAAAACTTCAAAAAGAAAAAAAAAATCAAAACATTTCAAAAATCCAAAAACAGAGTCAGAGTCAGTCGCACTTGTCAGTCTTTGTCGTTTGTCGAACTACGTTGCCTCTGTGACTGGACGTAGGCAAGGCCATCTGCAGATGTGCCCCCGAGGCATTAGGTCAGTCCGTTTAGGTTTGTCTGTATAAAGTCATGAGTGAATCCATATGTCTATATGACAAGGTCATTGGTTGTGTTGAACTACGAGGTCTCTGCATGTATAATGTAGGCAAGGCCATCAATCAATGAGCCCCCGAGGCCACACTAGGTCAGTCCATTATGGTTCGTCGCATTCACTTTCATACACATCTGTTATTAGTAGTCAGTCTTGTCGGTCACAGTCAAGTCAAACTATGAGGTCTCTGCGTGTATAATGTAGGCAAGGCCATCAATCGATGAGCCCCCGAGGCCACACTAGGTCAGTCCTTTAGGGTTTTTCGTCACACACAGTCAGTTGTTAATGCGTCATATCGAGTCATGCATCAATCTGGTGAACAAGTCAACAATATCTCTAAGTCAAATCAAACACCTTGCCAAACAAAACAATCAAAATAGATCAACTACAGTATGCTACAGGATGTGTCCTTCTTGGAAATAGATGTTATCAAAACAATCAACCTATGTCTTATACAGGATGAGTCCTTCCTGCATAATCGATAAGGTCAAACATAGCCTTACATAGGTTACCACATCAATGGCATCTGACTCAACGTCTTATACGATACATGTCTTTCTGAAACCAAGCTTTGTCATACCTTATACAGATAGTCATAACATCGAAACCAGACTCACAGTCTTATCCGGTATGTGTATCTCTTGCAAATTAGGCTCTATCAATTGGTCCCTCTATCAATCAACAAATCAAAACAAACAAGATCAAGTTTTGGCAAATATTTTACTGGCTTTTTGACTCTATGACTTATTTATTTGATCATTTATCTTGGATTGATGACTAGGATTCATGTTACTAGCTTTCTCAAGGATGTCCCATGAAGGATTTAGAGAAGCAACGATGTATCAGGATTCTATCTTCTTTGATTGTTGTCTGTTGACTGTCTTTTTCATTTGATTTTGGGTCATGTTACTAGTTTCCTCAAGGATGTCCCATGAAGGATTTAGAGGAGCGATGACGTCTCATGACCCGTCTTTTTCTTTTGTTTGCTGTCTGTGGTTTTTCCTGACAAAAAGACTGGGGCAGCTTGTGTCCTTAGTATGAGTTAGTGACAATCCTTGTCTGCAACTGTCTGTTATCAGCAAGTGGATGAGCTTGCACACCTTGATCTATGTCATATCACGGTGTTTTTTTTCTCCATTTGTATTAGTCCCGCCCAATGATGATAAAGTGCAATACCTTTTGTGATATAGCGAAACATCGAAGATTGCTAATACTAACATTTATCTCTTGTCTTTCGTTCTTTCTCAATCTTTCTTTCCGCACTAACATTTCTTCTTTTCTACATCTTCACCACCATTATCTA